>JBBMOL010000834.1:0-65020 GCA_037954665.1 Laguncularia racemosa
ATTCTAAGGGTTTTTTTAGGAGTAAAAAATATTTTAAAGACACCCACAAACCCAATCTGAAATTTTGGAAAATATTAATATTTTCAATTTAATTAAACCCCTTAGTTTTTGAATTTTTAAAATAATTTTGGATTTGAAATGAAAATTAAAAACCCTAAGCCCGTCAAATTAGCATTTTCCATTTGCTATTGCTTTTTATTCCACCTTTCTATGAGTCAACCACATTTTTTTTTGGAATCCCCCCCAATTTTCCTTCTATTTTTAAGGGGGCCCTTTTTTAAGCCATTGTCCCTGTTAGTCAACTAATGAGGTCTTAGCCCACCTATAAATCCATAAATTTTAAAAAGATGATAGCCCTATTGTTTTGAAAGGAGAAAAAATTTTAAAAATTATTTTTTTTTTTTAGAAAATTTTTTAAAAAATGAACAAAAATTTTAAAGAAATTTTTAAAAATTTTTAGCTTGTATATTTTTTTTTTTTTTTTGAAAAATTTTAAAAAAGAAAAATTTTTTAAAAAAATTTTTAAAATTTTTTAAAATTGTGGGGGAGTCTATATTCACAAGTTTTCCTAAATTTAATTTGGGGCCCCTTTTACTAATGTCTTATTAGAAAAGATGCTAAAACACCCCAACAATAATGGGTAAAACAAGAATTGCCCTAAAAAAAATTATGTTTTTTTTTTTTTTTTTTTTTAACCTTGTAACAAAACCCCCCCCTTTTTTTACGGGGGAAAATACTAAAAAAACCTTTTGGGTTACCCCCCCCAAAGAAAAATCGTGGGGGGCACGTGTAAATACAAAATTTTTTTTAAATAAATTATGTTAAAATTTTTTTAACTTCTTGATAATAGAAAAGCCAAAGGTTTTAGAGGATCGAAGCTATGATCTTTTTGGGGCATTTCTGGAGAAAATTCCCCAAGGCTTTTTTCGTACCAACACTCACATTGCTGAAAATTTCCTTTTTAAAAAAAAACACTAAATTTTTATAAAATTTTTTTTAAATTTTTCGGTTCGATAATTTCTTGCCCCCAAAAAGTACATCAATGGGGGAGGTAAAAGACTTTATGAATCTCGCCCCCAAAGAATCCCAAATAAAAAATAAAGTATATTTATCTATTTTTGATGAAAAAAAGGGTTTAAAGAAATGGCATTTCAAGAGTTAAGGGTTCTTTTTAGACAGTTATGTATTGGTTGAATTTGGTAATTTCAACTTGAACCGTTTGACTTTCAAAAAGGGGAAAATTTTTTAAATTTTTTTTTTTCCTATTTTCTTTTTAAAGATTGTAGATTCTTTTAGTTATTTTGCTTTTTATTAATTATTTTTTCCCCCCAATTTGTTTTACTTTTTTGGGGAAAATTTAAAAAAAGGGGTGATTTGAAAAAAAAAACTTTTTTAAAAGAGAGAATATCTTTTTTTTCCATTTTCGTTTTTATTTGTATTTATCTCAATTTTTTTTTTTTTTTTTCCATTTTTATGTTGTAAAAAAGTTTTTGTTTCAAATTTAAATTGAGGAAAAATGAAAAAAATTTTTTAAAAGATTTTTTCACCTATTAAAACAATTCATGATCGATCCCCAAAATTGAAACTTTTCTTTTTTTTTTTTTTTTTTTTTAAAGAAGTTCATTTTTTTTTTTTGAAGTATACTATGAATGTATTCCCCCAAAGAAAAATGAAAGGAAAAGTATACCCCAATTTTAAAAAAAAGCCGATGAAAAAGCTCTTAAAAATGATGCCCCTAAATTTTAAAGGGTTTTTAACCAATTTTGCTTTTCCAAAGATCCCTTAATTTTTAATTATGAGAAGATGGTTTTTTAAAAAATTTGTGTCTTTTTCTAGAAATACATGAAAAAAAAAAAATTAATTTAATTTTTGAGGGGGAAACTAATATTTAAAATAAACTAATTTGTAAAATTTGATTAATTTTTTAAGGTTTTTTTTTTTTATTTTTTTTTTTATTGGGTGAATTTTTTAAAAAAAAAAATTTTTGGGTTTTTTAAATTGGGGTCGAAAAAAACCCCCAAATGTAGTAAATTTTTTTTTTGAAAAAAATAAGGGGGTATTTTTAAAAATCCTTATGTTTTTCTCAATTGAAGTTCTTTGATCATTTCTTTTTTAAAATTGGGGGAAAAAAGTTTTTTTCTCTATAAATTTTTTTATTTTTTTAAAAAATTTTTTTGGGCCCATAATTAATTTTTTGAAACCCCCTTTTTTTTTTCACCAGAATCACTAAAAGAATTATAACAAAAGTGAGGAATTTTTTTTCTGTAAAAGCCCAAAAATTGTCTCAAAACCCCAAATTTCGAGAAAACCCCTTTCCCCGGGAAAAAATGTCCCCCAAAACCCCGGTTTTCTTTGAGTTTTTTGTAAAGAAAAATTCTCATAGGCTTTTTCGAGAATTTAAAAAAATTTTTGGGAAAAAGGGGATAGTATTTTGCGAAAAAAAAATTTCTACAAAGGATAGCGTTTGGGGGAAAAAAATAATGTCAAAAGAGGCTGACCCAAAACCCGTGCAATGTTAAAAAACCAAAAAGGGGATTTGCGGGGAATAAAAATTTTGGGCAAAAAAAGAATTTGAAGAAATAAAAATTTTGGGGGAATAAGACATTTGTGAGGAATAAAAATTTTGGGGGAAAAAGACATTTGCCCAGGAATCAAATTATGACAATAAGGGTTTGTGAGGAAAACAAATTTGGCCAAAAAGGGGGCAATACATATTATGAAAAAATTTAAATTTTGGTAAATGTAAAAACAAATTTTTTTTAAAAAAGCTAAGTTACGAGAAAAATTAATTTTTCAAAAAATGTAATTCCCACCCCCTAATTCCCCTTGGCTTTACACTTTTTTTTTACAAAAATGTGATACAAAATACTTTTTTCACCCCCAAAAGATTGACACCCTTTTTATCACCAAAAAGAAAAAGAATTTAAAAGGGGAAATTTAAAATTTCCCAAAAAAATAAAAATTTATGATAAATAATTCTCACAAAATGTAATAAATTAAACAAAAAAAAAAAAAAAACCAAGTTATCCAAGTTTTTTGGCCCCTATGCAATATTTATTTCCCCAAAAAAAAAAAACCAATAAACACCCCACCATAAGTACCCCTAAAGTTTAAAAAATTTACCCCTCACATGAGATTTGGAAAAAAAAAAAAGAGGACGGGGGACTTACCAAAAAAAAAAAAAGGGGGTAAAATATTTGACCAAGCAAAAAAAAAAAAAAAACACTTGATAAATGAAAAAAAGACCCCAAATTCTTCACTTGTTTTTAAAAACAAGAAAATTGAATCTACCCCAATGCCCTTTTTTGGGTTTTTGGGGGGTTTTTGCTATTGTTGGACTTTTGGGGAAAAAATAAAAAAATTTTGGAAAAAAAAGATTATGGATAAAATGCCCCAAAGGGTGCATTAAGGGGGTTTGGGGGGGTTTGGGTGGTTTTTTTTAGGATACCCCAAGGTTAATCAAAGGGGGCAATGGAACCTTTTTTTAACCCCAAACCCCACCTAAAAAAGGGGGATGTTTTTATTGGTTTTTATTTTGGGGGATTCTTGATATCATAAAACCCCTTGCTTTATAAAGAAAAAAATTCTATTGTTTGCCATAAAAAGATCAAATAATTGTTTTTTTTTGAGCAACAATATCTTTAAGAGATATTTTTTTTTCCCTTTTTTGTCACTGTTTGTTTCGTAGGTGTAGAATAAAAAAGAAAAGGATGGGAGGATGGTTTAAGGGGGGTTTGGGGGGCCCCAAAACCCAAAACCCCACAGCAAAATTTCGGCCTCATACCAAGGCCCTTTTTCCATGATCTAACTTGTGCCCTTTGGTTTCTAACCGAATGATTAAATTTTTTTGAAATTTTTTGTTATATGTAACACCATGGGTTTTTGACATTAAATATGTTAAAAGAAAAAAAAGGGGGAAAAAAAAAGAAAAAAAAAAAAATTTTTAAAAAAAATTTTATAAGGGGTTAAAAAAAAAAACTCAAAGTAATTATTGATATATAACTTCCCATGTTTATTTTAAAGCTATAGAATTTACCCATTCAGTTTTTTTTATTTTTTCTTTCTTATGGGGGTGTTCAAACCCCCCAATCTCTAATAATTCAAAAATATATTGTAGAAAAATTTTTTTGGAACCAAGATAAATTAAATCAATCACGACAAAAATATTAATCTTTAAAACAAAGATCAATCATCCAAAATATAAAAAAAAAATTAAAGGGAAATCTTTTTTCCCCCCCTTTTAAAAGAAAAATTTTCTAAATGTTTTCCCGTGCGAAAATGTAATTTTTTTAAAAATTTTTTTTAGTTTTATTGTTAATTGAAAAACCTTCTAAATAAAAAGGAAAAAAAACAAACACTATTACATAAAAACCCACATACGATAAGTATTAAATTAGGGGAATTTTTTTTTTTTGGGGGGCCTTGAAAAAAAAAGCACAAAAAAGCAACCCACTTAGCGGGGCCCCGTAAGAAACCTTTTATACTTTCTAGCATCCCTCCCCCCTTTCCCATACTCCTTATACTTTTTTTTAAAAGTCAATATCGCAACTCTTGTAGTTTAAGCGTTTCTTAAAAAAATCAATGGCCCCCGTGATCATTTTTGAGCTAATTAGATCAAACTTTTCCCCCCAAAGAAAAAAAAATTTTTGGGGGGAAGGGGTAAACCTTTGTTTTTTTATAAGTAAAAAAAGAAAAGAGAAAAGGGGAAAAAAACCCCAAAAAACTATGCTACCCACCCTCTTTGTATCTCTAAGGCACTTTTGACCAAGCTTTAGCCCCTTTGGGGTGCGCAATAAAGAAAATGACGATTTTGCAAAATTTAATTCTTTAGATAACATTTTTGAGTCTTTTGTGGGCATTGTAAAAGTCCCGAATTCTAAAAAGGTTAGACCCGTGCTTTGCTTAATTGTCACAAAAGGGGTTTCCCATAAAAAAACCCCCCGCCCGGGGGGTATCATGCTCTAATGTTTTATCCTCTTAAAATTTTTCTCACAAAAGATCTTCATGCTGCTTATCAAAAGAATTTACCCCTTTACTCATCAAATTGGGTTATCTTTCGATGTATTCGATATTTGGGGACTCAAAAATTTGAGGGGCCCCCTTTTAAAAACAACGCCCTAAACTTTAAATTTAAAAAGATCATTCCCCCCTTTATTAGGCCCCAAAAAATCCATATTACACAAAACAAAAATTTATAAAATTAGTAAAAGCTAAATTGGTAAAAAAGGGTTTTTTTTGTGATGAAATCTAATGAAAAAAAACACAAGTTTTAAAAAAGAATATTACAAAAGATTTAATATCAAAAAATTTTTGTATCTCTCTTCTTTATACTACATCGATGGGGAAAAAGCATCCTAATATTCTATTAAATAAAAAGGGATTTTTCTGGGACGGAACATGAGCTAATTGCCTAAGGAAAAACAAAAATTTGTTTATAAATCAAAATTTTACCTTTCTCCCTTTTCTGTTTGGTCCCTTTTAATCAAAGGGTTTTGGGGGAAAAAACTCATGATCACACTATCATGTGGGTTTAAAAAATTTTTGTGGAATAAATAGCGATGATGAACCTTTTGACCACCTTTTTTTAAAATAGAGACTTTTTTGGGGGGTTTTTAAAATTTAAAAAACCCATTGGCCTGGCCCCAAAAAAAGTAAGGATCATTTTCATAAACCCTTTTCGTTTGGTATTTTTGAACCTTTTTATTGTCAATTAACTCAGGGTTTTTCTCGTACGGTGATACCATTTGGGCTTAAAGAGGGGGAAAAAATTCCCACCCCAAAAATGTATTCAATTGTATGATGCTGGCTATTGTTATAGAAAATAATGGGGGTTTTCCCTCATGCTCACCCAAAAACAATAAACCCCATTTTGTCATTGAAGACATTCCCCTTTTTTTTTTGTAAAGAACCTAACTTTTTTTACCACATAACCTGAAAACATGGACATGCTTTTGGGGGTCAGAAAAGGCTCTAATCATCAGATTTTTGAAATGCACTTGTAGTTTTTTAAATAAAAATTTGTGTAGAAGTAAAAAAAATTAACTTGATTTTTTAAATTCATGAGGTGGAACTAAGTTAATTGGTTTATTAGATGCTTTTTCTTTTTTGTCCCTTTAAAATTTTTGGAAAAATTTTTTTCCTAAAATGTTTTTTATACATGGTTTCTATAATGTTCTTTAAGTCTTTTTTTAAATTTTCCCTTAAAATTTTTTAAAAATTTTTTGAAAGATGTTCATTTCCTTCAAAAAAGGTTTTTTAAAAAAAAGAAATCCTACTGGGTTTTACAATAGATCTCCCTCGCAATGGTTTTAAAATAACTAATGCACCTTTTTCATCTCCTATTTAAATTCAGTAAATATACGATTTTTCCCCTTTTATGCACCAATTGAGAAAAAAGTGAAAGCCTATTTTTAAAGGGGGCCCGGATCATCCCTTTGGGCCCATAAGACCTATTGAAAACCCTTTTAAAAAAATATTTTTTAAATACTAACAAAACACAAACTTTGCATCCCCCCTAGGCTTTGGCTGTGGGGCCCCCGTTGTTTTTATTTCAACATAACCCCCTTTAAAAAACCCCCCAAAGATTTGCCCCAACTGAATACATCCATTTTTTTTTTCTTTGGGGCCCAACAAATACTCCCTTCCTTGGAAATGTCTCTAAAATGAATCATGACATAAAAAAAAAAAAAAAAAAAAAGGACAAATCATTTCCAATTTACAATTTTTCAAATAATGCCCCCCTCCAAATATTTTACCCCTTTTTCCTAAAATTTTAGCATAGAGTTTTTAAAAAAAAATTTTTAAATTTACTTATTGCTTCTCTTACCCAAAACTGGTTTTTTAAACCCCTTTTGTTGCTCAAACCCCCCCAAAAAACCCAGTTTTGGGGGGAATCTATAAAAAATTTTTTTCTCATTTTTTTAAGTACACACTTTTCTTTCCTCGATTAGGAGTCGTGAAATTTTTTTAAAACGGGGGGTTTTTAAACCCCCCCCCATTTCTTTAAAAAATTTAAATTTAAGCCCCAATTCCCCCCTTTGTAAAATTTTTCTTGCTTTATCATATCTTTTGATTTCCCTTTTGGGGTTTTAAAAAATTGGGGACCAACTAAGTTGTCATTGATTTTTTTCTCGATGTGCATGATAAATAATTTATGTCTTTTAAAAAATTTTTTACTCAATAAGGCAATTCCCAAAAAAAATTTCTTTTTTTTTTCCAATTAGCTCATCATTTTTACGTCTTTTTCTTTTAAGCCAGTTTTTCTTTCCCCAAAAAGAATGCTTATTTTTTGATTCAATTGCATCCCAAAAATCTTTAATTTAAAAGGGCCCCCAAGCCATATCTTTTTTTCCCCCATTCCATTGAATTCCCCTTTTTTTCCAATTTCAAACCTTGGGGTCATTAAAAAAACTACCAAATGTCCCCATTAATGAAAATTTTTTCTTTGTGTATGCCCCCCTATTACATTACATTATAAATAGGCCCCAAAAATTTTTAGCTTTTTTTTGATCCCCAAAAACCCTCATACCATATGTAGGGGGAAAAAAATTTATCCCCCAAAAGTCTACATTCATGTGAAAAAGATCGACCAAAATAACATTAAAGGGGTTTTTAAACCCCTTTTTGTACAATTCCTTCCCAAACCCTTTTATCAACAACTTAAAAAAAACATCAAGTCCTTGCTTGGTGATCTAAGACCCAGTATTAGCAAAAAATAAAAAAATATGCCTTTCAAATTTGCCTAAAGGTGGCCATTTTTGGAAAAAAAAAAAAAAAATGAACATATGTGGTCCAAATTCCCAAAAGGGTTTTTTCCATCTTTTGCAACAAAATCATCTTTAAAATCACTTCGCTAATGCTAAAACATCTTAAAAAATGATTAGCATCATCCCCCCAAAAGTATGGCCAAATTTTAAAATATCTTTTTCCATTGTTGGGGGGTCTTGCCCCACTGTTTTTTTTTTAATAAAAATTTTAAAACCTTTTTATTGAGTTTTATGCCTAAACCCATCTTTTTTGCGATGCCTCCCCCTGAAAAAACCAAGTATAAAAGAAACCCCCCCATTCTCAATGGATTAGATGAACCCCAATGGCCCCTTTGGGGGCTATTCTGATTAAGAAATCTTGCATGGGCAACGATAAATCCCCCTTTTTTCCCCGATGTGGTGGGACGACTACTTCAAAAGGGAAAATCCCTACCCTTTCCCGGGGGATTCCAAAGAAAATTTTTTCATGTGTCAGTCCCCCCTTCCATCTCCAAAAAATTAACAACTATTGCCATTGCCCTAAAATAAAGAATCCAAAAATTTTTTTACAATTTGATTTGCTTGAGAAGAAAAAAAAAAAAAAAAAAATTTTTTAAACCCGACCTACCTTTAATAGCTAGTGATATTATGCAAGTGTTAAGTTTTTGGTAAGTTATTCCCCAAAAAAAAAATGGTACCCAATTGGCTTTGACAAAACCTTTTTAAAAACTTTAAAAAAAAAAAAAAAAAAATTTAAAAAAAAATAAAAAAAAAAATTTAAACAAAAAATATTTTTTCCTACCAAAAACCAATCTCAATCAAAAAATTTTTCATTAAACCCTTTAAAACCCCCTTAAGCCAGCCCCTTGGAAAAAAAATATAAAGAACCCAAAATTTGCTGTAACCCTTTTTTTTAGCTTTAAAAAACACTTTTGTTGAATTTTTCCCCATCAAACTGATTTTCTTACTCTCACCATTTTTTTTTAAATCAAATATCATTCTTTTCATCTCTCTTATTTGAGGATTTTGTTGTACTAGTACCAACATAATTGACAATCTAAGACTATAAGAACGTCACCCACTGCTCCTCTGTTTTTCTGTCCTCACCAGGCATTGTCTGTTTGTAAAAGCCACTTTTGAACTATGATCCTCTCCCGATTCTTGTTCCACATGACGCATGGCTAAGAAGAGTAACATCACCAACAAAGAAAATGTGGTTCACAACGTTGATGAGTAGTTGAGGATAGAGTCACAGAGTGAGCAAGGATTCGGATTAAGTTGAGCAGTTGATGATCTATCCTATGCTAAAGAGTTAAACAAAATCTTTTATTGACATTATATAAAAGGTTGCTGCATAAAACATTCCTTTATTTTTCATTCATGTCTACTTTCTATAGCTGCTACCATGAATGTCAACCATATCTCCAACATAGACCCGAGAGGCCACTGGTGGGCGCTGGTTTTCCTCCATTTCTTATGGAGTAAGAGAACATAAAGTACAATTGGAATTACATGACTCAGTCTAATGGCCGTTTTGAAGAAATTATAGGTACTCAGCAAAATGCTAACTGCAACATACAATATCAGTTATCAAGGAAAGAAAGGATACTTTGTTGCGATTTCTCACATTTCAGGTTTGGAAAAAAATGCACTAATATGTTATTTAATATACAATCAGTTAAGACCTTCTTCTAATTGATCCCTTATTGCTGATACTTCGACAGAGTGGCCAAATCAAATAGGATAAAATTTTAATTCCTTCAACACAAAATAATGTACACATGAAACAACAATTTAGTAAAATATATAAAGAAAGAAAATGGCAACTTGGTGTTGATGGTTTTGAAACCGAATTGTCAATGAAGCTGCTCTCCACATTGTAGTGGTTTAAAAGTATCAATTTTTCTAAAATGAGCAACACAAAATAAAATATTAAATAAATAATTTGCATAAATATGTAATCAAATCCAATATAGTAAACATCCATGGGAAAAACGATAATAGACAATGTCAATGAACAAAAATGTAATCCAATTAAGCCAAACAGAGTGAGGAAAATAGTATCCCTTTAAGCCCAAGACATGATAAATGGGAAATTTTTGAGGGAAAAGGAGACAGGGTCCTTTTTTTTTTATCATTACAGAAGATTAATATTGCCACATAACTACTTACATGGTGTCCCAGTGGCCAATTTAATCATCCGTAGATAATATATGCGATAATTCACAAATTGGAAATTCCATTTACATTTGCAACAAATTATTGTTCACACATAATTTCGTAGATATATAGCCATTCCCATATTCTCACCTACAACATAAGGGCATTTTCCTTTCAAGGAACCATACTTCACTCCTCCTATCAGAAGATATACATTTTTTCTGTATGCCAATAGATAACCATAATACATTTACTACTTCATTCTAATAAACTTAGAATATAAGACCACTTGCAAATGTAACAAAAGTAAAGCATAAAAGCATAGTCCCTAGTACTTAATTGTGTCAAGTCAATGTATAGAAATAGGTTACACAATATAAATGACATGAGATCACAGAGTAAAGAAAAAAAGAGAGCAAGTTATGCATAACTACATAATATTTGTATTTATAGACACAATTTATTTGCTCATTAATATATCTACCTTTTTATTTTAATTATTATTTATTATTTATTTTATTTTTAATCTATTTAGCTTTCTTTTAAAAAAATAATATAATAAATAAAAGGGAAGAAAAAATGGAAACAATCTAATTTGATTGCATAAAAGATTGAGGCATAAGCCAACCAGCCTGTTAGAAAAGTACACAATGCACAACATTTGGACAACATGATTTCGATACCCTAGTAGACATGGAAATGTTCCAAAAACATTTTTCCCTCCACGCTGACATGTGGTAGCCATCCCATTAGACCGACCAAAAATAATATAGATCATCTTCTTCCCTTTCACTTGATTACTTGATGATTTTCCTCTCAAGAAGCCTAGTTTCTAGCCATGTTTTAGCATATTATACACATAGTCTACAAAATAATGCTGAACTTTTGTATATCACATGGCTTACTGCGGATAGGCCCTTAACAAGGTCTTGATTCATTCATTGATGCTGTCAAATGGTCCAAAGATGGAAAACAATCACTTTCCACGAACAAATTCCAATGGGATTGGGACCCGTAATGCAAATCAAAAGAGCTTCTAAATACTATTTTAAGCACAAGGAATCAAACTACCCAATGATTTACCGAAAATCCAAACAATTTCATGGGATTTTGGGTATTAATCGATCAAAACCCATTATTTTTAAAATAAAAAATTTATTGCAGAATTGGACTTCCCAATGCTTAATTCAAGCTTGGGAAGTAAAAAAGGGATGCCAAGAAAGGCATTTGGCAAAGAAAGAAAGGCGATCTCACTTCAAAAAAAAATTGGTACATTCTCTCTCTTTAACCTACAGTTCTCATTTAAGTTTTTTCTCTCTCTTCCTCTTCTCTCCACGACGTCTTTGCTAAACGTTCCCAGTCGTTGAAGCTTCACCAGAGGTTGCTATTGCAGTTGACAACCAAAGGGCCGCCAATCAACTAACATATCAGTAGCACCACAGGTTCGTCATTCCATTTTTTTTTCTTTTACTATTATTATCATTATGAATATAATATATATATAATAGAATTTGTTTTAAAATATATATATTATATATAACTATACTCCCCTAAATGTTTATTTATTATAAAAAAACATAAAAAAATTTCTTTTTTATGTTAAGAAAACAACATTTTCCCTAATTGGTTTTTTTTTTACAATTTTAGAAATTTCTATAGATATATATAATAAAAATACTTTTTAGAGCAATTTTTTTATTTTTATAAAAAAAGTTTTGGTCTCTTGAATAAATAATAATAGTAATAATGTTTTTATAACTCGACCATCTGATCCTAAATATGGGTACATAGGGCACTTAAGGCGACCTCAAACATATTTTTTATTCTATATCATATTTACTTATTTCTATTTAATTTTTTATTTAATAAAATAGAATTTAAATCTTGAAGGTTTAAAGTGGTAACCATAGTGTTTTTAAAAAAGATAGCCACCAAGCATAGAATCTCCAGCTTTTCTTCTTTCATTGTTTTCTAATTTTTTTATTAGTAGCCAAGTTAAAATTAATACTTGCTTTATTAATTCTAACTTTTATATTTTCTCGAATTATAATCAGGTGGCGACTCCCTCTTTTAAAAAAAAAAATGATTTTTTTTTTTCTAAATCTTAGTAGAAGGGTTTAACATTAATGAGCATAAGGCTTATGAAATCATATACAAAAGAAAAGATAAAAAAAATTAGGCCTTGATATAAGGACCGACTCATTGGAGACCTCAAGTGGCTAGCACTTAACCTTCCAATAATAAATTTAGACTAATATAGTTAATTAAATAATTCATAATCCCAAATCATAAATTTGACTATATATAAAAAAGATAAAATAGTGGCTGTTTTCTAGATCCAAAGGAACGACACCTATTAAATCTATACAATAATTGATAGGTACAATGCTTAGCTCGATAATAGACTTTTTTTATTGGTTTATAACTTTAAAACATAAACAATCGGTTAGATTCGAGAGACACAAGTTTTTTGGTGTCGTGAGGGAACCTAACAAGGCAATATTCAGGAAAAAAGTAGTATCTACTACGTTAGGTCCATTTTTTTATTGTTTTAATTATCTATTTTGCTTTCTCATCCAATCTTTTTGAAAGTTCTAATTCGCACTTAGTTTTCCTTTTATAGTGTATGATAATGAATCTCCCCCCACTACATTCTTGAGCTAGAATCCCTTGAGATTGAGAAAATGTCCACCGTCTTTGAAGAATACACTACCGAAATTTCTAAGCAGTTAGTTAGTGAGAAGGGAGAACATGAAATAGCAATGGCCCTAGAGTTAAAGAAGAAAGCTCAAGAGGTACAGGTACAAAGACGTAAATGCTAAGATCCACCAATACAAAACATTGAGTATGCAAGGTTTTTACATTAGATGGCACAGGGTCCACCATTAATTAAGCTTCCCATTGGGCTATAATTTTGAGATCAGTTGGTGATCAACTTCAACAGCAATCCTGTCAGTTTCCGTGGACTACTTGATGAATGACCCCCATGTTACATTAAGACATTCTTGGAGAATTGTGAAACCTTCAAGAATAAGGTGACAGATTAGCAGTGGGCTATAAAGATTGTCCCCGTTTTCAATAAGAGGGAAAAAGCTACGACTGGCTTCAATCAACTGGGCCCCAAGGCTTAGACTACATAGGATACATGGTAACGGAGTTTTTAGACAATTTATTTTCCACATGTAAGGCCGCATAGCTTCGAAATGACATCTCTTCTTTTACTCAACAAGATTATAAAAACAAATCTAGAATGCATGGTTGAGATGGACACAGTTGTTTGATAAACGTGTCCACATCACTAGTTGCCCACATGGATGCAAGTTCAAACATTTTTGAATGGGTTTAAATCCGACTACACATCACTTTGGTAGGATGCACAAGCAGCTGTACATTGAATACTACACTCCCGGAAGACTCATTTGAAGCTATTGCTGACATGACAAAGAAACAATAATCAATGGGGTTGTGGGCCAGAGTCGTAGAAAGCGATAAGACATGTATGAAGTAGATGTAATGACCTACTTTGGTACTAAGATGAAGCCTTTGAGCACCAAGTGCAAACTCGAGAATCCTCAGATCACAAACCACAACAACATTAAGATAGGAGACCCTAAGGAGGCTGTAAATCTATTTTGAGCAATAGGAACAAGTAGATAATCTGGAATTGAACCAGACACAATATATTCATATTGTAAACACCTATTACCGGGGAATAGGAAATCATCTGAATCTGTCTTATGGAAACAAGAGGGTATTCAAAGCATACCGTCCCACGTTAGCAACCGTTAAACCGCTTCCTTCAAAACACAACCCAACCTCAACAAGAAAAAAAGGAGTAACTTAAAGGATATTTCTGAGTCAATACATTCCAAAACTCTGATGCTAGACCATTGTAATCAAGAGGACTCGATTCACAATCTTGAGAAGCAAATTAATCCATTGGCTAAGATAGTGTGAGAGATAACCTGGCTCTCTTCCCTAGCAACACGGAAAACAATCCAAGGGAATTAGTAAAAGCCATCTACATTTGAGAAGCAGGAAAGAGATACCCCAGTTGTTTACCCAACAAGAGAAGCAAACAAGGAAAACAACCGAGTGAAAAGAGAAAGGGAACTTCTAAGGAAACAGATCTCGAGAAGACACCACCACCGTTAGTCAAGGAATACGTGCCAAAGATCCCATACCCACGTCACCTTAACCAAAGCCAAGATCAAGAACAATTTGGCAAATTCCTTATCTAATTCAAAAAGTTTGCACATTAACATCCCATTTAAAGCACTTTCGCAAATGCCGAAATATCTGAGTTCCTAAAAGAGCTTTTAGTCTTAACAAGCGAAATTTGAAAGATGTGGCGATTGTGGAAGTTGTGCAAATGCTTATCCCATCATTTAGATAAAATTCCTCCAAAGCTAAGGATCCTAAGCACTTCTCAATCCCATCCATCTCCACTAAGTAGGTGATACCTCAGTGGATAAGGCCCTAGCTGATCTAGAGTCAACATTATAACTTTAATGCCATGATTCATTTTTTAAAGAAGCAGGACTCTTCAGACCTAACCCCAAACTAAGATAGCTTGCACTTGCCCAACCGCTTTGTAAAAATTCCCCAAGGGATAATTGAGGATGCCTTAGGTAAAGGGTTAGGAATTTCAATACTACCCCGTCGACTTTATTAGTGCTAAAATGATGGAATGAGCATAACCCTTTAAATACTTAAGCGACCATTCTTAGCCACTACCAAGGCAATGTAGATGGTAAGGGATGAAAACTTACCTTAAGGATCGATTGATAAGATTTAGTAATCACAATGTGGCTACTGCTATGAAACACACCATGAGCATTGATGATTCTTGCTACTCTATTGATGTTGTCGATATGTTAGCAAATGAGCATATGAAGGAAGTTTTGAGTAAAGATAATTAGAGCTAAGCTTTGACACTAAAGAAGAAGAAGGATGCAGATAACCCAGAGGTTGCGTTTTTACTCATGGAGCACATGATGCTTAAAAAAATGATAAAACTCAGATGGATTTGGAAAAGTTGAGAACAAAAATGAGGCGAGGACTTAAACTTCTCTAGAAGAGACCACCGGGGTGAATGGAAACATTTGCCAGAGTATCTGAATATCTTTTTCTTTGTAGAAGACTCCCAGCCCTTAGCCTCCGTTTGATTTTTTTTTTTAAAAAAAAAAAATAGCCTCAGATTTTATCTCAAGAGTAGAAAAGACCATTACTTCAACTTTCCCTAGAGCACGCAAGCGAGCCAATCACTATTTTGCATTTGGAAAGTCCTTCTTACTTTCATTACATTTTTTAAGGGCCCCACGACAATAAAGTTTTTTGTCCTTTGGTGTGGTATTTTCAAATTCCTATCCAACAAGAGTACTCACATATCCAATGACTTATTTAGAATTGAAATTTTAAAAGCAGGCGACTACGAGCATGGCCGTTTGCTGCTCCGGGCTGACTTTATTTTAAGGATTTGGAACTTTCGAAGCAACAGGGCCCAAATTATCTAACTCATTTATAAAAATTTTGCTATATATAAGAATAACTTAGAACGATTGACCCAGTGACAATGCAAGGAGCATCTTTCTCAAGAGAGTGCTTTTAATGAACTTGCCAGTGGTTTTTTTTTTTTAAATGTGGATCCTTTAATCTTTGGGATAAAAGAATGGGTAATCCTTTCCCACGTATGGAATTAAATTTCAGGCTGGGAATTAAAGGTAGGTAACAATAAAACTTTTGAGGTTTTTTCCAGAGCAAAGCAAACAAGAGAGACTTTTTTTCTTGTATATTAAGTTGAAAGAAATTTTTTTTGAAACAAAATTTCCATAGAAAAAATAATGGTTAAAAACAATGAAAGGGATCATGGATTTGGGAAAATAAATTTTGGGGAAGACAAAGAAAAACACAATAAAGGAAAGGAGATGGTGAGAGAGTTAAAAAATGGGGAAAAATTGGAAACAAAACGACGGGAAGTGAAAGAAATGAGGTTGGCAAAAAAACTAGGTGCAAAAAAAGGTAGGAAAGTGGTTAAAAAACCCTTTTACTTTAAGAGACTAGAACAAACATAAATCGAGTAAACCCCCCAAAGTTTAAACCTCAATAAAAAATCCTCAAGAACACCTTCCCTTTTACCTTTAATGAGTTATATTAAATTCCACATAACTTTGGGTGCTTTTCTTGGAACATTACGAAAAGGCATAACCCAAAATTCTTTTTGCAAAAAATTAAAGATGAACGATGAAAAAGGGGCCCCATGAAAAAAAAATTTAGCTTGAAGTTTAATGGTACATAACAATAAAAAATCTTTGATCTGGGAAGAAAGAAATTTTAGGAGCAAGTGGTGAAAAAATTTAAAAAAACAATTTTGAGGAATTTGTTGAACGGAAAGAGGCATTTTTGGCCCTATTGGGAAGAAATTAAGTGAAGGATAGATTATGGGGAGACTGCTCCCAAAACCAAAAGGGGTATTGTCATCTTTTCTAGCATGTTTTCAAAATTGGGACTAAACAAATGGTTTAAAATGCTTCTTACACGGTAAATTTTAGGGGAAAGGGATTACGAAGATGCTTTTTTGGGTTTCCCTCTCAATCACGAGAAAGGTTAAGCCCTCGAAATCTTTGTATTTTTTGGACAACCCCCCTAAAAGTTGGGTTTTGAAAAATTGGCTACATCTTTGAAGCTAGGGGAATTTTAGAAAATCATATTTAGGGGAACTCTTGTTCATTTTTTGGATAGACTTAAATTGAATGTACTTATTTATTTATGACCCTTATAAATCCAGTAATGAGTTTTTTTTTTTTACAAAAGTTCAAACTATTGGTTGTGGCTTCCATATAGTTTGGGAAGTTAAGTATTCCTTGGAAATTAAAAGGGGCCCAAACTTAATGGATTTTCTTTTCCAACGTAAGTATGCTTGGATGTGTTTAAAGAGGTGGATTACTAGGTTCTAACCCAGTTGGCCTTTTTTTGAATAAAATCACAAGCTGGCTCTTAATGAAAGTATTGATATGGATGATCTTGCTCAAATAGATTTTTTTGGGGGAAAAGATTTATTTATCTTACAATAACTGGCTAAGTTTCCTTTTTGTGTCATTTTCCCTTGCTAAATTTCATGCAAAAACCGAAGAAAGCCCCAAAAAGAGGCCTCTTCATGTTTTTCAATTAGAAAGGTAATCAGGGGGGTATTTTATTATGTCCAAATAGAAATCTTCAGTTGCCCACTAGTGTGAATTATAAAGGGAGTTTCCTTTGACGGATATCTTTAACAATTTTTTGGGTATTTTGGAAATCGCCTATCTCTAGGAAGACAAAAAAGCAACAAATAGTGTCTTTTCTTTTAGAAGTTGAATATCGGTTTATGCCCATAAATGCTTTTAACAAAAATTTGTTGAAAGGTTATTGGATTCTCTTGGGTGTATTCTTTTCCCCTATTTTTTTTAAATTAAAAGTAAGCCTTGCAAAAAACTTTTAACTTTTTCTACCATGAAGTACAACATATCGAATGGATTCTTTCATTTGTAATAAGAAATTTAATGGCACATTTAAGGTGTATTACACACATCATGCAATTTTGATATCTTCACAAAGGGATGGAAATGCCAACTTAGATGCTTCCTCCTCTAGTCTATATTACTTATATTAACTAGATAATTAAGGTTTATCAACATACCTATGAGTAAAAGGAGCTTGCCCAACTTGTAAGTGTGAAAAGATCCACCATTTTTACTTAACTTTAAGTAATAAGATGAGGAATTAGTCTTAGAAAATGGTTATGAGAAGAAGGATGATTGAAGATATAGGAATGCTTAAAACATCGCATGGGGAAAAGGCTTATGATCCGCTAGAGCAGCCGGCCAATGGCAACAATTCTATAATCATTAACATTTTTAATTGTGACAATCCATTTAAGTCCGCCACGTGATTAAGCCACGAAAAAAAGTTTGGAAATCCAATATAATAATCTACATCTATTATAATCAAATTTATTACAAATATTTGATAACCATAAATATATTTATACTGTTATAATTTATAAACTTATTGGGGGGGGGGGGCCTTTTTTTTTTTTTTTATAGTCACTATTTTCAATATTTTGCATTAGTAAAATCCTCACGGTGTGAAAAGGAACTGCAGATTGTCCTCTAGATTGTGCAAATCATAGAAAAGGGGATGATACAAGAAATTGTGTAGAAAAATTTGTGCCTCTTTTAAGAAGAAAAGCGGACAGTCGTTGTAAAGACCTTATCTACAATTTTCCTAAACACCAAGAAAAAATTTAACCTATTTATGTTGTATTAAAATAGAGTAAAAACATTAAGCAAACAATTGCCATTTAAGAAGTTGAATGTCCATGTATACCACCTGAATGACTTTTTCAAATATATATATATAGAAACTCCATAAGTTATATAAATAAAATGGCCTTGTTTAAATGACAAAGAAAAAAAAAAAGAAAAAAAAAAAAAAAATAAAACCAAGAAAAAAAAAAAATCATTTATTGAACTACGTTTATTATCTTATTAACTGATAAATAAATCAAAATTTTTTAATTTTGGTAACATTCTTATTATCACTCCCTTTCTATAGGGAACATAACTTATTACCTTTTTCAATTAGTATTAATTTAAAAATTTCCTCCTCACATGAAAAACATGTTTTAAGTAATGGAGAATCATTATAACCCTTGAAAAATAACAATTAGATTTTATAATCTCAATGAACCAACGATGGGTATCTAGGAACTTTTAAGTTTTATATTTTCAACTTAACTCTTGCAACAAAAAAGTATAATAAATATTTAACATAACATTTTCCGCAAAATAAAAACGTTGTAAGGAAAAACACTGGAATTACAATTCCAATTTGTTATTCAGTAAAGTCATTTCCCAAGAATAATTTTTTATTCTTATTTATATTATTCATATAAAGTAAAGGGTTGAAAATGTGGTACTTTGACTTTAAAATTTCAATACAGAGAATTTCACTAGAGATAATACTAATTAGGTACAAAGTGTAGAATTGTAATTAAAGGGTAAAATATAAATCAATATGTTTGAATACATACTACAAATTATACACAATTGGAATGATGCAATTTTTGTGGTGAAAGTTTACCAGAAAAGAACATATTATAAAACTTTTGTTTATGAAATGAAATTGTGGGCCACAACAAAGTAAGTTAATTTAATCCATTTTGGTAATAAACAAACAAAAGTGCTATCAACATAATCTTACTTAGCAAACTTTTCACTACAATGTTTCCAAAACCTTACTTGATAATAAAAATGAAACCTTACTTCCTTTAATACAACATCGTTTTTACATTTTAGTAATCATCATTTTAAAAAAGTTAAAGGGGTAACAACAAGTTACTGCCAACACGTGAATTATATTACTTAGTAAATTAGAGGATTAATATCACACAACTCTCTTCAGGATATATGAATATTCAAAATTCATTTTTCTTCAATTAATTTCGCATATATGACTATAGAAGTTGGCACTACTCTAGCAAGTGATTTATCAGTAATTTGTTAATTTAATACTTATGAAAGTCGAATGGGACAAATTGCTAACTAGAAAATCACTTAATTTGAAAGATAGTGAAAAAATTTGTGATTCCTTCAATTGCAACATATAGTATGTAGGTTTCAAAAGGCCCTTATAACCCATTAGTAAGCTTTAAAGAAACTTTACAATTAGGAGAATGGGGTTAAATTATTGATGTTATTCTTTTATGCATTTTCACAATTTGGATGGAATTTCCACACAATTATAATGTCATACGGGGAATGGTCAAATAGATTCCAATTATGTATATTGAACTTTATAAAATAAAGTGTTCAATTAATAACTTCGAAATTTGGGAGTTCATTAATATGTAACCTAATTTTTTAATTTGAACTTTTCGATGAATGATACATTAAAATACACATATAAATCCTTTTTTATAATGATCTAAGCAAAATCAAGGAAAGAAAAAGAAAGTTTTGAGCATAAATCCATCTGAATCTCTATGAGGTTGTTTTTGCAAATCCTTGCTAAGATGAAAATGTTCTTAGTGATATGATTTTGCAAATGATTAAGGAGAATAAATTGATAATTCACAAAATATTGTAGTTTCAACATACTTAAAAAGTTAACCAATTACTTTGGACTAATGTGTCCTATTTAACCTTTGACTTGTTTCATTATTAGATGAAATTAGCAATTAATTTAAAATAGTTACCAATTAAAAATTAAAGTGTTTCAATTAATGATAACCTTTGAGAAGTCCACAACCTATTGTGTTTAGTGAAAAGGTAAAGAGGTAATAAGTATTTTTTGTCCACATTTTTGAAAACTAAAAGGTTATGAAATTCGTCTAATGTTTCCTAAACAAAAATCTGAAGGCTTCCTATCACTTATTATGTTGGTTCCAATTCTAACTTTGAAAGAAAAAAACTTGTTGTTTAACCCGCTTGATTTGTGTGACTTTTAACTATAGAAAAGTAACTTATTGAAGCTTTAATTGGTACAAAACATTTTCAAGTGTAATACATATATGAAAATCCATAAAGATTAGAAACTTTAACATTTAGAAAGCTCGCTACAAATAAACATGAGGTTTGGTAATATTACATTGATAAAGGTAATTAAATACAACACTCTCCATTATTCAACATTTTGAATCCCAATACAAGATCACATCCAGAAATAAAAGTTAACATACGGCAACCAATTGGAAAAGTAAATAAGTAGTAAAGCAAAAGCCTAGTACACAGTAAACGTAATTACATGCAAATACACACATGACCTACATGTATGTAATAGCCAACAATTAAAAATTAAATATAAATCATTGATTAGAATAAATAACTAATGCCAAGTGAACTCATGACTAACTACGGATACAAGCCCAAGTAGTACATTGGGGCCTTAACAGAGTAACTGACTCCATGCTGAAACCAAAGCACAAAAGTTTAGCCTCATCTAGACACTTCCACACCATTATTGAAAGCTTGATTGCAAATACATAAATAAAAACATCTCACATTAAGTCCTACAAACCTTGAGTAAACTCTCGGTATAAGGGGGAACTTTTTCTTCGCTTTCCGATGATTGCTATGCTAATGCGTGTCCACCATTAAACCAATCCCGTCGAGCCTTCCTTATGACCTAAGTAGCTAACTACATCGTACCATTTTTAGGGTATAAGACCAAGCATAAGTACAATTATATTAGTTAATTTTTGGTTGTCAGTTCTTTTTATTTACTCTAATAACATGTAACACCTAGTTATTGCATATCATGAGGATCCAACATTCTGAAGCCAAAGTCATTCCTAACTACACAATTAATTTATCCGTTATTATGCCATTAGAAAAAAAAAAATATAAAGTACAAAAGTTGAATTTTGAACAATTAGTTGTTTAATATAAGTTTTAGTTTTTGGTCTACCATTAGCTAAGGCCTATATAGTTTGTGGCCTAAAGGGCATAGGGCTCAATTAGTCTTTAACTAATCTTAAGTCCATTCAATAAATAAGATTTTATTAATTTAGAAACAATCATGTCATTATAATTGTTAATTATTAGAAAAATCATCACTTTTCCACTAATCCACATGTCCAAATAGGGTTTACTTTTATAATTACTTAAGGTCAAGGCCATTAGCCTTAGCGCATAATAGTTTAAGTCCTCTTATTATATTCCAATCCATAATCACAAAATTTAGATAAAGGCCCTTTTAAAGGTATTGGGCCTTAAAAAGAAAAGGGAATCCAATTTATTTTTGAATGAGCCCACTAGGCTTTAAATTAAATAAACTCAATTTATCGGGTTATTCATTAAATTAACTATGTTTAATTACTTGAGATCCAAATAAGTCAATCATTAGCTCCATATATCTAGCACATTTACCTAAACCCATTTAGCTATACTAACCCAATTTATCTTAGCCTAAGTCCATTTGATTTCCATTAATCAATTAATACCTAATTACTTTACTTAGTTCCATTTACCATTTTGGCTTGTTATGCATATGATCATTACTTAAGCCCCAATTGCACTTATAATGTCTAATTTAGGTCTAAATAGATTTATTATTCGGCTTTAGACCTTTTTCTATGTAAAGGCCATTAAACATTTTTATTTTACTAAGACTCATTTAGGTTTATGGACTTTAAAAGAAAATTAGCCCAATCAATTTTGAATTGGGCCTATTGGGCTTATTTAGTTTAGTTAAATTAATCATTGATTGAATTTCACAAACTAATTTTACAAATTAATTAATTAAGTTTATTTAAAACAAATTAAGTTTGAATTAATGGAGTTTTTATGGAAGTTTGTAGAAAACCAACTATGGAGAGGAGAGTCACTGGGCTAATTTTCTGTGGTAGGTTAGGGGTCCAATCCAACTTTAGCCAAAATCACTTTAAAAATAGATTCATATATTTAATTTACTTTTATACCTATTTTTTTTATATAAATTCCTGAAAATTGAAATTTCCATGTTATAAATATTTATTGCCATTTGTTTGAAAAACAATTCAAATTCATCATTCTATGTTTGTTTAGGAGTAAAGGATAGCTTATGAAAAACCCACAACAAGGATCTGAACATATAAAAATAATTAATATATACTTATTCAATGAACCATTAGTTTTGAATCTTGAAACTAAGTAAGGATTGAAATGAAAAAGTTAACCTAATTTGTCAAATTAGCATTACCATTAGCTATTGCTTCTATACCAAGCTTTCTAGTGGAGTCAACCACATTTTCCTTTTCACCTAAATTGCCTTCATTACTTCTAATGGCCCTTGCAAGCTTGTCATTGTTAGTCAACTAAGTTAGGTCTTAGCCCCCCCCTATAAATCCATAAATTTGAAGAGCATGATTAGCCCTATTGATTAGATGAGAAAAGAACATAAGATTATGTTTTTTTTGAGAGAATTTCAAAATGAACCAATTTTCACGAAATCTTTCAATATATTAGCTTGTATGATTATTTTTTTTGAGAGAATTTCAAATAGACAACTTTAATAAAATCTTTGAATTCTTAACTTGTGTGGTAGTCTAATATTCACAAGCTATGTTTCCTTGCATGAACCTTGCCACTTTTACTAATGTCAGTATTAGATAAGATCCTAAAACACCCAACTATAATGGGGTAAAATAGGAATTTGCCACTAATATAAATTATGCATTTTTTTTCTTTTTTTGTTTTTTCACACGTCGTAACAAAAACCCTGTTTTTTCTTACTACGGAAGTACTATTTCCATATGCTTTATCCCTCCAGCTAGAAATCGTGTTGGGTCACGTGTAAATACAACATTTTTTAAACTGAAAATTCTGTTGAAATTTGTCAACTCTTTGATAAAACAAGGCCAGGTTGAGAGGAAAAACGAAGTCTATAACATCATAATGTCATCTACTGAGAAATTCTCACGGCCTAAATGGTTCATATCCAATAGCACTCACTATGGGCACGAAATTTAAAACTTGTTTCCATTAAAAATCTACACATAATTTTCATATGATTTTTTAAATTCATCGGTTCGATAATAATCATGTCCTTCACATTAGATCAATGCGGTAGGTAAAGACCCTTATGCATCTTGGCCTCATAGAATCCTTCAAATAAATAAATAAAGATATGATTTTTTAATAATCTATTAATGATGTTTAAAAGGTAATGAATGGCATTTCAGAAGACTTGAGTATTTCATTTAGACATAGGTTTACGTATTGAGTTGAATCGTGTTTAATTCAAGCTTGAATCGGTTTGGGATGGTCGGTTTCAATAAGGATAAATGATTCGCTGCTGATGGGATTCTATAATGAGCCTACCCAATCAAGAAAAAAAAAACAAATTCAACCTGGATACAAGTGCTAGGAAGGCTGGTTAATAGCCTGATGGGTTTTTCTATAATTAAGCGAGGAAAGGTGTGAATTAGGCCCATTAGAAAGTTCATAAGAGTCCTGGATGCATGGTAATAGCTGAATCGGTGTCCCTTGTTTGGGTGGTTTAATGGTCTAGTTCAGCCCATAATTCCGGTTCTAACGTCTATGATTTTTTTTTGTTCTGATTATTTTAATTTTTTTTGTCATTTTTTAAGTATGTTTATTTGTGGGATTATTTTAGATTAATTTTTTTGCCCTATGGACATTGTATATTTTGAGTGGGGTCCCATAAAATCTAGAATCAAATGATAACAACAAAGACATAAGAAAAATTCAAATCTGAGGGTTTTTAATATTCATTTAAAATTTTAATCCACAATTGTCAGGAAAAAACATGAGATACAGTTATCATTTATGGTTACAATAAGTCGCCACACACCCACATGTAAAATTCCTTATTTTTCTTCTTGTCATAATGGCGTATTATATTACTTTTTAATACAACTCAATAATTGCGTAATATATTACGTTTAAATACAACCTACCTTCTATCGGAAAGTTTCATAAGTGCAACTTATAAGTGAACAAATAGAAAAAAGTTACCTCTAATTGACAAGTCTACGTGCCAATAACTAAAAATAATAATAATTAAAAAAAAAATAAGGCCCGCTCTGATACAAACAGCAAATCAACCATCGTCCTTTAATTTCATCTTATTATAGTTGTTGGATGTAGATTCCAAGCACCAATAGTCAAGAGAGCAATTATTTAAGAACTCAATGTTTAACGTCTTGCAAGTATAACAATTATCTATAGAAACTATATAATTTGAAAACCTGGATTTACTTAAATATTTGGCTTAATATATTAACCGAGTCAATGGGAAAAGAGAAGACAATATGTCATCATTCAAGTTGAGAGGTTTGTTTATAGTTGGCAAATTGCAACATCAATTTTTGGAAATAATTCAAATGACAACACTGCCTTTGAATCCGTAAATGGAACAAAAAGTCATGAATACTGATTATAAGAAAGATTAAGATGACCGACCGACATCTAATTGCAAAGATGAATGATTATCATCATAGAAATCACTAAGAGCCAAAATGAACCACTCTTGTTACACGACGTCAAAACCCTCAAAATTATCTCCAACATTTCGACGCAGCAACAGTATATAAAATATCATATAGAAGCCCCCCCCCTGATTAATACCACTTATTATAACAACTCTTAGTTTCAACAGTCAACAAAAATTAATGATTGGGAGGAAGGATAGTCTGTAAAAACAACAACTGGATCTGAAGTATAGAAATCTCCCTATTGTACTTATTTAATGGACTATTTACTTTGAGTCTCAACACTAAGTCTGGATTGGAAATAAAGAGCCCGGCCATAAGATATCAAAATCCGCAGAACCTATTATGGATTGACTCCAGCCTAGCTCTCTTGTGATCCACCACAGCCATGAAAGTGCCTTCAATAAGCATCACTCCAAGCTCTTCAGTACCTTTTCTTCATATCACTTCATTTCCATATTGCTTAATCCCTTCAGCTGTAAATCGCGGTTGATCCATGGCAGAATACCGATGTTTTGAACCAAAGCTACGTTGAAATTTGTTAAGTTCTCTTCAATAATATGCAAGACCAAGTTGAGAGGGATCAGAGTCTATGACATCATTTATGGTCGATTGCTGGATAAATTCCTCACTCCTACACGGTTAGCAAGCCAACAGCACTGACCACAGTTTGAACAATTTCCATTAAAAATCTACTAACCTATTTTCAAAAGATCCTCCATATTCACGGTAACATCAGTGATCCTTTGTCCTTCAAGATCTTGATCCGATGAGATAGCCATGAGCTGCAGACTAACCCCAATTTTACT
Organism: Laguncularia racemosa; assembly: GCA_037954665.1. Classification (NCBI taxonomy): domain Eukaryota; kingdom Viridiplantae; phylum Streptophyta; class Magnoliopsida; order Myrtales; family Combretaceae; genus Laguncularia; species Laguncularia racemosa. The sequence continues at coordinate 25,686 of JBBMOL010000834.1, forward strand.
CAAACAATCCAAAAGTTAAATTAACAATAACCTAAACCAGTGTTTAATCAGAACTGTGATGTTAATGAACCAAAGAGCCCGAAGACCTGGGATCAAGCTACAAGAAATTAACCTGCCCGCATGGAGTTCCAAGCAGCTTGGCGTTATAGCTCAATCACCTGTGGAATTTTCGGAAGACTTGAGTGCTCTAGGCCGATCACATAATCCAAAAGATCCATCTGGCATAATGATTTTTGATTATCCCCGAAATAGGCTCGTTGGTTTGACGCAATTGTTGGTGCCGCAACCCCAGGCTGAAAATCTGTTATCAAGAACTTCATTAATAAATAATAATTGAAATCTCAAACACAGGAAACTATATAAATAAACAGTAACATGCCAAACCAATAGGGCTCACCGACATGGTTTCTTGAATGTTACATAAAGATGTTAATGAATTAAATGCTCTTTCAAGTATTGATGGGTTATTCTAAAAGAAATTTATAAAAGAAAACTTTTGAATGACAATGAATTGGCAGTGGCCATAATTTTGAACAATTTAGGTGACTATTTTCATTTTGCCTCCAGACCAAAGGAAAAAAAAACAAGATTAAATAGTAGCAACCTGCCCATATTAAGGAATTTAGGTGTGAACAAATATTAGTGATAAACCATGGTAATAATAATAGGTAATGTTTTGAAAGATTACCATTTATATTTTACAAAAACTATCAATGTTAAAACTTAATTTTTTCGCATGTGCTTTTACTCTCCGAATTCATGCAAAGTTTTCATGTGAGATAAAGGATACGAGAAGGCAATATCGGCGTTTAGTTATATACAGGGTTGTATATGGTCGATTTTGAGTGAATCGAACTCAATCGCAATTTAAACCGTTGATTAAAATCAAACACTGGCTTTTTGGGTGCATGTTCAACAATCACACAAAGATTCTAGAAGTCGTAGGTCATAGGGCATGAACCAACTTTAATTATGTAAAATACAAACGAGAGATCAAGTAAATATTTAAAATATCGTTGCAACATTAATATTCCAAAGGAATCTCCTTCCTGTACTATTAATTAAATATATGAAATTAATGTTCCATCTGATTAAAATATGTTGATATAGTCCATAAATGACATAGACTTTGGGATTAATATTGTAGCTTTAATTGCGATTTATTCTTTTGTTATATTAATTGATTCTTCTATATTATTAAACTAACACATTAAGTTTTTGGGACTTTCATATACAATTTTGCCTATAAAGAATCAAATAAAGCAAATCAAATTATGTATCAACAATACTTTAGTTAAAAAATATTTAAGGGCAAAATAGGAAACTTTCACCTAAGTCCTAGCTTTCTCTCACCCACTCAAATCCTTGTTAATATTGGAATATTACTAACCTTTCTTTTCTCTCTTTCATCCACCCAATCGCTTTATTAGAAAAACCATTTTAATAAAAAAAAAATCCCCCCTCAATTGGTTCAACTTCTATAATATTGATTTGGAAAAATCTTAAGTAAAAGAAGCTATTTCTTAAAAGTTATTCCTTCCCCAAAAAGTACATCTTTTTTGTGCATGCACATGTTATTGGATCTATCTGGGTTTTTACTTTGCCCTATTTTGGGGCATTTCAACAAGTTTAGAACTTAGTAAATGTGAAACCACTTGTATGCCTATCTTTGATTAAACGGATTTTACATATTAAAAAAGCAAAGACCAAGTAGAGTGTTTTGCTGCTAAATTACTCATACGAAGGTTTTTGTTTTTGTTTCCTATATGTTGTTTTTTCATCATGTAAATTTATTGCTTTATTGCAATTTAATAAATTTAAACCGAAAAAATTTGGAACATTATGTAAATTAGTATTGTGTTACGTACATTAGAAAGGCCATGATTTTCTTTTTTTATATTAATTGTGAAAATTTTGATAAAATTTTGACTTTCCTTAAAGGAGCAATGAATTTTTATTTTATTTTTTCCTATTTTCTTTTTAAAGATTGTAATTTCTATAGTAATTGTTGCATTCTTTAAGTGTTCTTATCCCCTCCCCAATTAGTTTTTTACCTTTATATGGGATAATTTAATGTTTGATTTTGCAATAACAACTTTCTTAAAAGAATGAATATCTATTAATCCATTTTTGTGATTATATTTGTATTTATCTTCAATATACATTTTTATTACTTTTTCCATGTAGTTTAAAATATTATGTTTCATTTATATTAGAGGAACTAAAGAGCAAAAAATTTTTAGTGATGTTTATCACGCTATATTAGACATATTCATGACGATGCCATTGTTGTCTCGTTTCTTTTTTATTTTTCTTTTTTTTTTAGGTAAGAAGTTCATTATTTGATTTGAAGTATACTATGTAATGTATTTGCCAATGATAATGAAATAGGAATAGCAATCACACTTTTTAAAGAAGCAAATGAGAAAAACTCTAAATAATGATGCACTAATTAAGGTTTTCAAATCCCTATTGTGCTTTTTCCAAAGAACATTGAATTATTAATTATGAGAAAGCTGAATTTTAGAAATGTGTGTCTTTTATCATAGAAATACATGAACAAAATAGTTAATTTAATTTTGATGGTACAACTAATATATTAACTAAACTAAATATTGAAAATTTTGACTTTAGTTTTAAGGTTTTGTTTATTTGTTTATTTTTTGTATAGATTGAATTTTGAAATTTGGTATTTGAAGATTGAGGTTCGAAATTAATCCTAATGAATTAATCGTTCTTTGAAGAAAAAGTCCCTGGTAAATTTTTTTAAACATCCTTATGTTGCTCAATTGAAGTTCCCTATTGATAACATTTCTTTCTACATTTAGGTATGTAAGGTTCTTTTTGTCCATAAAAAACAAAAATATTACATCTATGAAATTTTAATTGGCCTATATTAGGTATATTACCTTTATTGTGATATAATATAATTGTCACTCTTAATTTTCACCATGAATCACTACAAAAATTATACAAAATGTGAGGACTTTCTTTTCCATGTATAAGCTACAAAAATTGCTCAATCAAGCTATTGCAGAATTCACATTCCTCTAAAGAAAATGTCACAATTAGCCCCGTTTATCTTTGAGATATTTTAAAGAAGGAATTCTCAAGCTATTTGGCGAGAATAGGAAAAATTGTTGAGAATAGGTATAGTATTTCGTGAAATATATTTCTACTAGTGATATCATTTGTGAGAAAAACTAATGTCCATAAGAGGCTAACTACCCGATGAACTTGTTAGAAAACCAAAAAGCATTTGCGAGAAAGAAATTGTGGCCAATAAAGAATTAGCAAGGACACAAATTGTGGCACTAAGACATTTGGAGGAATTCAAATTATGGGAAAAAGCCATTTGAAAGGAATCAAATTATGACAATAAGGCAATTGTGAGAATCAAATTGTGGCAATAAAGCGGCCCTACATATTTATGAACATGAATTATGGTAAATCTAAAAACTTTTGTTACGATATCTTAAAGTGTCGAGAAATGATTTGCCACAAAATGTAATCCCCACCCCCTAATTTCCATTGGCATAAACTTTTTTTTTACAAAACTTGTGTACAAAATACATTCTTCCATCAATCCAATAGATTGACATCCCTTTCATCAGACAAAAAGAAGAGAATTTACAAGGAATGAGAAAATTTCTCACAATACTCAAATATTATGATAAATGAATTCTCACAAAAATTGTAATGCCGCTTAGAACAAAAGAAAAAAAAAAAATTTCCAAGTTATCACGAATCTGTTAGTGCACTATGCAATATTCATTCCAAAACAAAAACAACCATCAAACATCCTAACATAATAACCATTCAAAGTTCAAAAAATATACCCCATTCACAATGAGATTTGGAAAAAAAAAAAAAAAAGAGTGACTATATGGTACTTAGGCCAACAAAAAAAAAATTGATACGATATTTGACCAAGCAAAAAAAAAAAAAAGTCACTTGAATAACGCAAAAAAGAGCCAATATACTTCACATTGATCATATACTACATAGATAAATTGAATCTAAACATTGGATGTCCTTTTTGCCGAGGTTGTGGTTGCTATTGTTGGACATTGTGGAAACTATAAAAATGAAAGTTGGGAAAAACGATTAGGGATACTTAACCTATGGGCTGCTTGGGGATTGGGGGTGTGATGGTTTTACTGTTAGGATACAACCCAATGGTGTAATCAATGGAGCTAATGGAACATCCTAAGCCAAAACCTACCTAAAAAAGGTGATGAATGGGATTGGTTTGTATTGTTGGGTGAGTTGCTTGATATCAATGAAAGCCTCTGCTGTTGTAAAGAAAAAATCGCTATGTTATGCCATAAAAGAATCAAGTAATTGTGTCTAATTAAGCAACAATATCTCTAATGTAAGAATATTTTGTTCTCCTATCTTTAACACTTGTTTGTTGATGTCGTAGGTGTTAGAATGATAAAGAAAAGGGATAAAGAGGAAAGATGAAGGTGGTTTAGAGGGCCACCCATAGCCCAAACCCACAACTAAATTAAGCCTCATGACAAGACCTCTCTCATGTACTCACTAGTGTCTTTGGCATCTAACAGAATGATTGAGATGGGTTGCTAAGTATTTCTTAATGATTCCACCATAGCTCTCTAGATCAATGTGAAATCAATTTGCACGATAAATAATGGGAAAAAAAAAAGAAAAAAAAGAATCATTGCTACATTATAATGGTTACAAGAAAAACTCAAGTAATTATTGATATAAACCTTACATGTTTATCTTACACTATAGAAAATTACCCATTCAGATGAATTACTTTTCTTTTCTTATGGTGTTGTTTCAAATGTCCCAATCTCTAATAATTCGTAATATATAAGTTAAAAATAAGTTTGGAACCAGGATATCACGTATCAATCAACAGACATAAATATAAACTTCTAACAAAATGATCATATCAACCTAAATGATAACAAGCAATTAGATCTTTTTTTTTCCATACCTACTAAGCTAAAATATTCATGAATATTTCGTCCGACAGTGTATTATATTGACAACTTTTCTTAGTTGAATATATGTTAATTGAAGAACGCTTCTAAATGAAAAGGAAAATAACTACACTATTACATACAACACATTCGATAAGTATTAAATTGGTGAATTACCTTTTTGATGGGGGTCATTGTCCAAAAAAGTTCACTTAAAGCAACCCACTTAGCTGCCCATGCAGTAAACCTTTTAGTACTTTCTAGCTGGCTCTCTCACCTCCACCATACTCCTTATACTTTGGTTTTGTCAATATCGCAACTCATTTTAATGTCTACTACGATCTTGATGAAATATCATGGCCACCGTAGATCATTTTTATGAGGTAATTAGATCAACGTTTCCTACAAAATGTAAAATATTTGACCGTGAATGGTAAACCTTTGTTTTGCATGATAATGTAACTTAAATAAAGAGAAACAAGGAAACAACTCACGACAAACTATGCAGTCACCCCTGTTGTATCCTAATGACACTTTGACCAAGCTTTAGCTCCAGCTTTAGGATAAGCGCAATGAAGAAGATGACGATGTGCTGAATTGAAAATCTATCTTTGGATAAACATTTGTGCATTGTCGTCCTTGTGGCGCAATTGTAAATGTCATGGCAATACTAAAATAGGAATTAGGACCCATGCTTTGCTTAATAAGCTCTAAAAGGTTCCTTTATACACAGACCCAATGCCCAGCTCTAGCATCTCTAATGTTTACCTCTGTGTATTCTCATTAGAAGGATCATCATGCTGCTTGTCAAAACAATCCTGCACTCTCCCTCATCACTTGCTTCATCTTTCGAGTATTCGATGACTTTGGAGGATCTCGATAATGAGGTGGCCTTTGAATGCAATCAGCCCTAAACTAATGATAAGATCATCGCCACATATTAGGCCTTAGAACATCTATATACACAAAAACAACATTAATAAAATTAAGTAAAAGCTAAATTGTAAATGGATTTTTTTGTTATAGAAATCAAATTAAATGAAAAAAAAATTCACAAGATCAAATAAAGAATATTATATAAAGATAATTAATATCATAAAACATTATATTTCTACTCTCCTCCATCACTACTATCGTGGAATCGCATCACTACTATTCTTAATTAACTAAGGGAGACTTTTCTTCTGGTATAACATGAGCTAATTGCCTACGATGAACAAAAATTTGATTTACTTGTTTACTGAGATCCTTCTAAACGCATATCTCTATTGTTGTAGTGGCTCATCTAATCAAGGTAGGTCAAAATCTCCTTACAGCACTATCATTGGCTTAAATAATCTCGATGGAACTCAAAGCGATGAGAACCTTTTAGACCACCTTCTAATCACAAGTAGACATTTTTGGAACTTTTAGATAGAAAACCTATTGACCCTGATCAATGATAATGTTAAGGATCATTTTCATACCAATTTTTCGTTGGATTAAATTGTAACCCATATCGTAGTCAATTACTCACGTATATATCCCGATACATGTCATAAACCATATTGCACATAAAGAGGAACACATATGCCTACCATGAACTGGTAGTTCACATTGTATGATGTTGGCTATTGATCCTCATAGAATATAATGGGGTGTATCCATCATGCTCACGGCTAAGACAATAATGCCACTATTTTGTCAGAAGACATGCCTCTTTTGATCTTTTGTAATGAACCTAAACGTTATCATCTCACATAACCCCTGTAAACATGGACATGCTTTATTGTGGGCTCTATGAAATGGCATCTCAGTCATCAGATTTTTGAAATGTACCTGTAGTTTTAAGCAAATACAATTTGTGTCGAAGTAAATAAAGTAACTTAGATTATGAAATTCACTAACGAGTAATCATAATTAATTGGTTTATTAGATGCATTTTACTTTTAGTCATAAACTATAATTGGAAATTGCCCATAACAAGTTGTTGTACATTAGTTTCCAAAACCATAATGTTCTTGTAAATCTTGGCTCAAATAACCTAATATTTAAAAATGTATGAAAGATGTTCAATTTCTTTCATAAAAAGGTTTAAAATTAATAAAGAAAAAGTCTACCCTGAATGTACGGATGATCCTCCACGCAATGATCCATATAACTAACTCATCCTATTCGTCATCTTATTCACTTCAATAAATGTACAATTTGCCCATTGAGTGCACCAATTGCAAGAAAATGTGAAAGCTACTTTTACGGAGCCCAAGATCATTCCCATTGCCCTATAAGACACTATTGATCCTTGAATTCCATATTTTCAAATATCATTAGAGCAAACATCAAACTTTCGCATACCACATAGGGCTTCGATGTGGAAGCCCTCTCCGTTGATCTTATTTCTGACATACCCTTTAAAGACCCTCAAGTACTTGCACACCTGGATACATCCCTTTATATTGCATTAGGCAAAAATACATGCTTCTCTTGCAAGATGTACTGCTAGATGAAATCATGACATTAAAAAAAAAAAAGTAGATGGACAAAACATTTCAATTTACACAGTTTCAAAGTAATGCTCTCTCCACTAAAGAATGTAGCACCTCTACTCTCAACTCTTAAGCCATAGAGCTTTTTCTAAAAAATCTTGATATCTCACTTCCTTGCTTCAATTGGCAAACATCCGCTTTTAAACCCTTTTAAATGTCCGCCTCAAACACCCCTAAGCATGCAGAATTGTGGAGGCATATCTATCAAGAAGTTTTAACGTCCTTTAATTAAGCTACACACTTCTCTTCACCACTCGATTGAGGAGTCGATGTAAATTTTAACTGGAGGTTTTTACCATCCAGTCCTATTTTCCTCTTTGAAAATGTAAATCAAGTGGAATCCCATCTCTTTGAAATTAATCTTGCTTATCAGTACTTTTGATTACCTTGAGTGTATTAAAATTGTACCAACTAGTTGTCATTGGATTTTTTTCCACGATGTGCAGAATCTACGTTATGTCTTAAAAATAGTCCTATCTCAAAAGGAATTCAAAAAGAATACTTTTTTACAACCAATTACGCTCATCATTTGACCTCTTTCTCTTCCTATAGCCGTTGTCTTTTCTCAAGATGATATTCTTATACCGATTCAATTGCATCAAAATATCATCATTGCTAAATGGCCTAGAACCCTATGCTTTTCCCACGATTCCCATTGAACATCATCTTTTTCACAATGCCACCCTGTGTTCATTAATAAAAACTACTCATGTCCTATTAATGTAAATTTGCTTTGTGTACTGCCCACTAGTCCACATTCACAATTATAAATAGGACAAGCTTGTAGCCTTTTGGTGATCCCAACCTCATACATCACCATAAGTTAGGGAAATCATGATTATCTATAAAAGAGCTACATTCCATGTGAAATGATCGACTCAAGATAACATCAAAGGTTTTTACCCCTTCTATCTAACCCAAAGTTCCTTCGACTCATTGATCAACAGTTGTAATAAAACAAGCAATGTCCATTACTTGTGATCTAAGACTCATATTAACAAAGACCTAAAAAGGATATAGCTCTTTCATCTAAGCGCATGGTGGCACATTGTAGAGAAATAAGATATAACATGCCATGAACAATAAGGTGGTACTCCAAATTACCAAATGGATTGAATCCATCTATGCCAGTCCTAACCATACATTCTAGATTAGCTACAAAATCAGGGAACTTTTGTCTAATCCCTTCATGCTTCTAAGTCTAAAGGGTGGCCTTAGAAGATTATACCTCAATGGCCACACCCTTGTCCCATCTTCCTCATAACATACTCCACCTTATGCATCACATTAGAGGTACTATTTTTCTACACATAAAAAATCATTGAAGACGTGGTTATAATGGAAAATACCATTAAAACCTACAAGAGTTTTCTTCTTATTTCTCATTCGTCTTTGCTACCCACATCGAAATGGTTACATTGTGGACAATAATCTAAGTCTTTAAATGCTGCCTAAATAAGACATATTCATTTTTATATGCATGACTAGGATTTAGCATCCCACTCCTAATTGGCATAACAGTGTTTTGACACTCATAAAGAACTTGGGGTATTATCCCCCTTTGGTAATATACTTTTTACAAAACTAAAGCCAATTGTTTGAAACTCTTATAACCAATTGTCAATCGTCAACCTTAAATGCATCATTATGTATTACAGCCATAACAATGAAAATTTGTTGACATCCAGGATAGACCTCATGTCTAGCCTCTTCAAATAAGCAACTCTAACTTATCCATTGCATTCATCTCCTCTATTATAATCCAACCATATCATCTTAAAGTCACTACCGCTACATGCTAAATCATCTAATATATAATGATTCGCATCATCCTCAAATTATGGCCATTATCAATATACTTCTTCATTGTTGGTAGGGACCATGCACACCTACTTGATTGTTAATAATCCTAAAGCCATTCAGACTTGATATTTATTCTCTAACCTATCAATATGTGATGCAACTCCCCATGGAAATATCCAAGTAGTAAAAGACCAATTCGCGATTATAATCAGGTGGCGACTCCCTCCTTTTAAAAAAAAAAAATGATTTTTTTTTTCTAATCTTTAGTTGAGGGTTTACATTAAATAGCATAAGGCTTATTGTAAATCATATTAGAAAAGGAAAGAAGAAAACAAATTAGGACTCGATAGAATGATGACTCCATTGGAGACATCAAAGTGGGCTAGCCACTTAAACCTTTCATAAAATAAATTTTAGACTATAATAGTTTATTAAATTAATTCATAATTCCACATCCAAAATTAAACTATATAGTAGAAAAGATAATACGGCTTGTTTTCTAGATCCCACAAAAGAGGACACCTAATAAATCTAACTATAAATGATAGGTACACAGCTTAGCTCGGATAGTAGATTTTATTGGATATAAATTTAAAACTTAAATGATCGGTTTAGATACGAGCAGACACCAATTTTTTGGTGTTGTTGCTGGGGACCTAACAAGCAAATATTGAAAAAAGTAGTATCTCTACTTTAGAGACATTTTTTATATATTTTTATCTTTTATTCTTCTCGTCATCTTTTGAAAAGTCTAATTTCCCACTTAAGTCCTTTTGTAGTGTATGATAATGAATCTTCCCTCTGACAATTCTTGATCTAGATCTTGAGATTGAGAAAATGTTCCATCGACATTCGAGGAATACAATTATCGAATTTTCTAGGCAGTTAGTTAGTGCGAAGGGAGAACCTGATATAGCAAGGCAATAGAGGTTTAAAGAAGAAGACTAATAGAGTACAGGTACAAGAAGTTAATGGCTGAGGATCCACCAAATCCAAACATTACGTAATGCAAGGTTTACACTAGACGGCAGATGTGCTCAAAAGGGGATTCAAGCACATACAAAAAAAGGGATGAAATGACTATGAAGATCCACGCCCACAAGTAAGGAAAAAGACTCAAATTTCTTCTCCAAGAAACCAAAATATGATGTTCAACAATATTATGATAATAACGTTGATTGCAGAATGAAAATGAAATGGGATTCAATTTCCAATTCAAAAATTCCTTCAAATTCCCCGAATTCTTAGAACCCTAATTTCATAAGAAAACAAAAATACATAAAAATAACTAATCCTCACCAGATATACTCACTAGTGTGGAAATTAGGACAACTTGTAATTTGTTGATAAACACACAACAAATCCAAGCCAACTCGCCATAATTTCACTAAGGAAATTGATAAGAGCAATTGCTTGAAAGAGCCACTCACTCTCACGGCAAAGGGGGTGTATTTTCTCAAATGTTTTCAAAATGCTACCTCAAAACCCAATATGCAAGTATTTATACTGCACCCTTTAGGGTTAAAAATGACTAGAAAATCACAACTATGCCACTATAGGGTGCCGTCCCTAAAGGTAAAATACAACCAAATAAAATGTCCCCATAAGAGCGTACAAAATAAATGGTTCAACCATAAATAACAAGTAAAGAAAATAATCTCAGAACAGGCTAGCTCATGATGGAATCCGTCGGTTCAACTCATGCCCGGATTCATTCGGTCCATAGATAACCCACAAGCTGAGTCTTATATGTTTGTCCATCGCCTTGTTAAACCAAATAAGCATACCTGTTGGAATATACAATTCATACAAGATAAAAGAGGTTAGATAATAATTTTTATCCGAGTTTATCTGCGACCTCATGGGCCCTCACGCCAAGATTTGTACTCCTTCCATTTTTTGTCCTAATGATAGGATCTGCCGATTTTTGATTCTCCCATCACGGCACATGTCCAACCATGTTAAGCTTCCCACTGAGGCTAATAATTTGAGATCAAGTGCGTGATTCAATCTTCTACAACAATAACAATCGTTCATGGACTACTTGATGAAGATCCCCATGGCTTACAGTCAGACAATCTTTGAGATTTGTGAAACCTTCAAGAATAATGGGGTAGCAGAATGAAGCATGCGTCTAGAATGGTTCTCGTTTTCATTAAGAGGGAAAGGCTAAGAACCTGGCTTCAATCCACTGGGTCCTGAGGCTTTTTGACTACATTGGAATGACAATGGTAAAAGAATGTTTAAGCAATATTTTCCACCATGTAAGCTGCTAAGCATCGGAACAACCATCTCTTCTTTTACTCAACAAGATTATAAAACAATAAAAGATGCATGGCTGAGATGGACAACAATTGTGTGATAAAGTGTCACATCACAAGTTGCCTACCATGGAGAAGTTCAATACATTTTTTTGAATTTGTAAATTTGGCGACTACACACTGGTACTGCCACCGCTGGTGTATGTTGAATACTAAGACTCCGGAAGACTCATTGAAGCTTTTGCTGACAAATGATAAAAAATAATTATCAATGGGGTATGGCAAGAGTGTAGAAAGCGATAGGAATGTACAAGTAGATGGTAATGACTAATTTGGTAGCTAAGAGGAAGCTTTTGAGCACCAAGTTGCAAATCCAAGACCCCGCAAGGATCACAACCACAACATTAAGATGGAGACCTAAGGAGTGTAAACCTATTTGAGCAATATGAACAAGTAGATTATCTTGGGAATTCAAACCAGACAACAATATATTCAGTATGGTATCACCTCTTATCCGGGGAGAGAAATCAAATGAATATGTCTTATGAAACTAGGACTATCAAGAGTTAAAATCTAATCACCACCAGGGTATTCAAAGCAACACGCCACTTTATCAGCCTTTTACCGATTCCCTTCAACACACCCACACCCACCTCAACAAGAAAAAAAAGAGTAACTTAGAGGATATTCTCAGTCAGTTCATCCAAAACTCTGATGCTAAGGACATTGTATCAAGAAGGACTCGATTCACACATCTTTGAGAATCAAATTGGCCAATTGGCTAAGATGATGTGTGGAGAGACAACATGGCTCTCTTCCTAGCAACGCGGAAAACACTTCCAAGGAATAGGAAAAAGCCATCTCCATTGAGAAGCAGGAAAGAGTTACCATTTGTTCATCCAACATGAAAAGCACAAAGGATAAACAACCTAGTGAAAAGAGAAAGGACTTCCTAAGGAAACATATCCCGAGAAGACACCACCCACCGGTTGTCAAGGAATACGTTGCCAAAAATCCCTTACCCCACACGCCTAACCATAGCACAGATAAGGAACAATTTGAAAATTCCTTGATCTATACAAATAGCTGCACATTTAACATCCATTTAAAGAGGCACATATCGCAAATGCCGAAATATGCTAAGTTCCTAAAAGAGTTTTCTTTCTGTCTCACAAAGCGAAGGTTTTGGAAGATGTGACGTTATGGAAGTGATGCAAATACTTATCCATTCATTTAGAATAAACTTCCTCCAAAGCTAAGGAGCCATGCAGCTTCACAATCCCATGTGTAGTTGGTGATACCTCAGTTGATAAAACCCCCAGCTGATCTAGAGGTCAACATTAACTTAAAAGCCATATTCGGTTTTTTTAAAAAGCTAGGACTGTTTTGAACCCAACCCCAAATAAGATGAGCTTTGCTTGCCAACTGCCCCTGTTTAAAAAAGCCCAAGGGGGTAATTGAGGAGGGCTTAGTAAAGGTAGGGAATTTCATCTACCCCGTCGACTTTTTAGTCCTAGAAATGGATTTAAAATGAGGGTACCCCCTTTTAATTTCTTAGGAGACCAAATTTTTAGCCAAATACCAAGGAAAAGGTTTGATGTAGAGGGAGGGAAAAATTAACCCTTTAGGATCGATGATGAAGAGTTAGTAATCACAAAAGGGTATTTTCCATGAAACACACCCTGACATTGATATTCTTGCTACTCTATTGATTTTTGTCGATATGTTACAAATGAGCATATTAAGGAAGTTTCTGAGTAAAGATAATTTTGAGCTAAGCTTGACACTAGAAAAAGAAGAAGGATGCAGAAACCCAGAGGTTGCGCACTCATGGGGCAGCTTGATGCTTAAAAAAATGTTATAACTCAGTATGTGTTTGAAAAGTTGAGAACAAAAAGAGGCGAGACTTAAAACTTCTATAGAAGAGCCACCGGGGGTTTTTGGGAAAGGGAAAAAATTGCCAGAGTATCTGGGAAAATGCTTTTCCCTTTTAAAAAGACTCCCCGCCTGCCGGTTATTTTTAGCCTTAATTTAACTCCGAGTGAAAACCAAATTTCTCACTTTCCTAAGAGCACACAAAACCCAAACCGCCAATGAAAGTAAGGGTTTAAAATTTCCATCCAAATTTTGCTTTTGGAAGTCCCTTCTTACATACATTTAAACTTTTAAAAGGTGTACGACAAAAAAAGGGTTGTTGTCCATTGGTCTGATATCTCATAATTACCATCCACACAATGAGACTAAACATATGCATGACTTATTTAAGAATCTGTGCAATTTCTGAAGTAGCGCAGCTACAAGCAGGGTTTCGTTTTGCAAACCCGGGCTGATTTTTATCTAAGGATCTAAGGAACTTTCGAAGTCAACAGGGCCCAAAGAACACGACCGTGTTGAAACCCGTTTTTGAAAACCCCCTATATTTTAAATTTTTTCATTTTTCTCTCTTTTACTCCCCAAACACCGTTACAAAAACCCTTCCCGCTAGTCTCTCAATCATCTTTTTCCTTTTTAAACAATTTATGCTCCCCACTACAAAAATTTTCAAAAATTTCCCGTCACACAACCTTATTCAAGTAAGTTTTTTCTTCTTTTTTTTCTTCTTCTTTCCGCAACTTTTATTTCCCTTACACTTGCATACTCGGTTGATGTCACATAACTCATCATAACTAAACTGACAAACATCACTATCGAGGATGCATTTGTTTATAGCATGGTAAATTTTTTTTTTCCATATTCTACATCTACTTCCCGACCTTTACACTGAGGATATGAATTTTCCAAAAATTGAAAAGGGGAAATTTCCCAAAAAGAAAGGAAGCTACACCAATGTGAACGATAGGGGAATAAACGCTTTCGAGTAGCGGTCTGGTGCTTCTTGGAAAGACTCATAAGCTGTTTTTTTTTCCCCTACCAGCTAACCTACCAACATATGCCTCAAACTCCTGAGGGAAAATTCACGTAACAACAAAGCTCCTACCCCATCCAGAAAAGTAAAGGCTCCCATGGTTGTTCCCAAACCTCTAATTCTGTTTAAAGGAGAGTGATGAAGAAGAGACAAAAGGGAAAAGAAGAGGAAGACGGAATTTACCAAGAACAAAGATGATTGTCGATCTAATTTTTGAATTTCCCCTTCCTAACCGATCTAGACTAAAACCCTATGCTCATCAAAAATAGATCCTCGACTTGATTAGGAATTTCGTTTTCTGTGAAGATCTTTTGGGATTTTGCAAAAAATCGAATAAAAATGGCGAAATAAAATTTTTTCCTTCGCGGCGATCTCGGGCTCGAGGAAAGGGAATCATGCGCCCAGCGGTAGTTTTTTCCCAAAACCAAAATCGGGATCTGCCTTTTGGTCTTGGAAAAGTAAAAAAATTGCAAAACGCGGAAACTGCTTCCTCGCAATTCAAAACCCCTCCCCCGACCCCCCCCTCCGGCCTACCTGGCCGGGACCGCTGATAGCCCATTTCCCTGATTTTTTAATTTCAAAATGCTATATGCAATTCGTTTTTTTCTTTTTTTTTGTATTTTTTAAAAATTTCAAAAATTTGTAAAAATTTTTTTATTTTTAATTTATTGCTTTTCTGAAATATTTTTCAAAATTAAAGTGTTTCCTTTTTATTTTTATTTTTTTGAATATTTTATTATTTATGCAAAAATTGGGAAAAAATTGGGGGAAAAATTGAAAATCGATATTATTTGACAATTATTACCCCTGGGGTTTAAAATGGGGTTTTTATAGCTGCCCCTCTTTGTGGTAAATTTTAAAAAACTTAACTACAAAGAAATGAAGACCCTTTTTTGACCTCTGAATGGGTTTTTTGGGTGGAAAAATTGTTCTAACATTAAAGGAAATGTTCCCTTCCAAAAAGTGCTTTATGGGCTAAAAAATTGGGACATGAACTTTCTCCAACATTTGTAGGAATTAGAGAAATGAAAAGGGAAGGTCTTATCGTACTCGCAACCGGGAAAGAACATTTCCGAAAAGTCCCCGAGAGTTGACAATCGGGGGGTTTTGGAAAGTGCCCCCCTGGGTGACTAACCCGGGGGATTGAACTGCCAAAAAGTCCCCCCTTGGGCTAAAAATGAGAATAAAATTTCTTGGGAAAGTGCCCCATGGGCGACTAAATTGGGGTTTGAATTGCCTCAAAAGTGCCCCCCTATTGGGCTGACCTGAGAAAAAGCTTTTAGGAAAAGTCCCCCCTTGGGTTGACCCCCTGGGATTGACTTTTAAAAAAAAGGCCCCCCTTGGGCTAACCATGAGATCAAAGTTTTTTAGGAAAGTCCCCCCTTTGGGCTGACAAACCCTTAAATTGGACTTATCTCAAAAAGTCCCCCCTTTGGGTGCCCATGAAAACAAGGTTTTTTGGGAAAGTGCCCCCTATGGGTTGACTATTTTGGGGTTTGAACTGTCTAAAAAAATGCCCCTAGGGGCTAACCATGGAACAAGGTTTTAGGAAAGGCCCCCTAGGGCTAAAAAAACCAAATGTTTTTGGATTGCTAAAAAAGGCCCCCCCCATGGGCTGACCGAGAAAAAGGTTTTGGGAAAGGCCCCTATGGGTGATAACCTAGATTGAACTTGGAAAGTCTCAAAAGTGCCCCCCTATGGGTTGACCATGAGAACAAGGTTTTAGGAAATGCCCCCTAGGGGCTAACACCTAGATTGAAGCCCAAAAAAGGGCCCCCCTATGGGCAACCCATGTATCGAAATTTTGGAAAAGTGCCCCCTATGGGCTGACTAATTTGGGATGAATTGCCCCAAAAAGTCCCCCCTTGGGGTGACCATGAGAACAAGCTTTTGGAAAGTGCCCCCTATGGGTTGCTACCCGGGATTAAAATGTCTAAAAAAAGGCCCCCCATGGGTAACCATGGTCAAAGTTTTTTAGGAAAGTCCCCCTTATGGGCTGACAACCCTTGAATGGACTTATTAAAAAAGTCCCCCTTGGGGACCATGAAAACAAGGTTTTAGGAAAGTGCCCCCTATAAGTTGACTATCTTGGGATTTAACTGTCTCAAAAAGTCCCCCCTATGGGCTAACCATGAGAACAAGGTTTGGGAAAGTGCCCCCTATGGGCTGACTAACCAAAATTAAAATTGGATTTTGTCTAAAAAAGTCCCCCCCATGGGCTGCCCATGAGAAAAAGGGTTTTTTAGGAAATGCCCCTATGGGTGATAACCTAGATTGAATTTGGGACTTGTTAAAAAAGTGCCCCTATAGGCTGACCATGAAAAACAAAGTTTTGGAAAGTGCCCCTATGGGCTAACAAACCTAGATTGAATGTCAAAAAAGTCCCCCCTATGGGCTAACCATGGATCAAAATTTTTAGGAAAGTGCCCCCTTGGGCTGACTAACTTGGGATTGATTGCCTCAAAAAGTGCCCCCTTTGGGCTGCCCATGAGAACAAGCTTTTGGGAAAAGTGCCCCCTATGGGTGCTACCCCTGGATTGAAGTCTAAAAGTCCCCCCTATGGGCTAACCATGAGATCAAAGATTTTTAGGAAAGTGCCCCTTATGGACTGACTAACCTTGAATTGGATTGTCAAAAAAAGTCCCCCCTATGGGCTCCATGAAAAAAAGGTTTTTTTGGGAAAGTCCCCCCTATGGTTTGACTTTTTGGGGGTTGAACTGTCTCAAAAAGGCCCCTAGGGGTAACCATGAGAAAAAGGTTTTTTAGGAAAAGTGCCCCCTATGGGCTATAATCAAAAATTTGAAAATTTGCTCAAAAAGGCCTCTTTGGGTGACCATGAGGACAAAATTTGGAAAATCCCCCCTTTGGGGCTGACTAACCAAATTGAATTTGGACTTGTCTCAAAAATGTGCCCCCAGGGGTGACATGAGAAAAGGTTTTAGGAAAGTCCCCCCTATGGGCTGACTAACCTAGATTGAATTTGGGACTTGTCTCAAAAAGTCCCCCCAAATGGGTACCATGAGAAAAAGGTTTTGGAAAGTGCCCCTATGGGTAATAACTAGATTGAACGTCTCAAAAAGTCCCCCTTATGGGCTAACATGAATTAGAAATTTCTTGGGAAAAGTCCCCCCCTATGGGCTGAAAACCCAAAAATTTAAAATTTGGACTTGTCTCAAAAAGTGCCCCCTATAGGTGCCATGAGAACAAGGTTTTGGAAAGTCCCCCCTATGGGCTGACTAACCAAAAATTGAAAATTTGCCTCAAAAAGTGCCCCCTTGGGCTGACCTAGGAAAAAATTTTAGGAAAGGCCCCTAGGGTTGACAAACCCAAAAAAAAAAAAATTTAATTTGGGACTTGTTCAAAAAGGCCCCCTAGGGTGACCATGAGAACAAGGTTTTAGGAAAGGCCCCCTAGGGGGCTGCTAACCTAAATTGAAAATTTTCCTCAAAAAGGCCCCCTAGGGGCTGACCAGAGGACAAAATTTTAAAAAAGTGCCCCCTAGGGGGTGACTAACCAAAATTGAATTTGGACTTGTCTAAAAAAAAGTGCCCCTTAGGGCTGACCTGAGAAAAGTTTTGGGAAAGTGCCCCCTATGGGTGCTAACCTAAATTGAATTTGGACTCAAAAGGTGCCCCATGGGGCTAACCTTGAGAGACTAGGGAAGTCCCCCTTTTTGGGTTGACCACCCTTTTAAAAGGAAAATGTTAGAAAAGGCTCCATTAGGAGCTGATATTGGTGCCTTGAACATGCTTTTACTAAGCTAGATGATGGGAGATAGTTACCTTTTTTAATTTGCGGGCCCAAATTTATTTTGGGTAGCAACCAAACAACCGAACCTTCGTTTGGTTTGCTTCTGCTTCTTTTCTTCTTATCTTGACAGGGATTAAAAAATTTGTGTGCCTCTTTTTTTT
Organism: Laguncularia racemosa; assembly: GCA_037954665.1. NCBI lineage: Eukaryota > Viridiplantae > Streptophyta > Magnoliopsida > Myrtales > Combretaceae > Laguncularia > Laguncularia racemosa. The sequence goes on from JBBMOL010000834.1 coordinate 44,046, forward strand.
ATGCAAAAAGTCTTTCGACGATAAGTTATCCAAATAATGCGCTAGTTTTAATGTTAGGGTAGAAAAATTACAGCAAATTAATTAAGATTCTTTATCTTTTAGTGTTTTTCTTTCATTGCGAAGGGGTGGGTAAGGGTTTAGGTGTTTTTTGTGATGGAATTGTTGGGATTTTTGCCCTTTCAGGGATTTAGCTTTGTTGTGAAAAGTAAAAACTGACTAAACGAACTTTGTATCGAATATTGGCTTTATAAAATGGCAAAATTTCAATTCCCTTGCTTAAGGATAGTACATTTTACAGCACTGTTTTGACGGGGTCTCTCAATTTCCCTGGAATCCATCTGAGTTAATATCAGGTTTTCCTGCAGACCTTTTTCCCCACGAAAGGGGCCTTCATAGTTAGGAGTAAATTTTCCTCGGGAGTTTTGGGGTTAGGAGAACTTTTTTTAGTACAGGTCACCTCTTTGAAAAACCAAGTCCATCTTCTTGTTGAATGCTAGGCTTTCCTCTTTTGGTAACACTGACCATGACTAGTGGGGGAAGTCTTCTTTCATCAATCAGGTTAGCTGATCAAGCCTTTTTTTTACCCAATCCTTTTGTTTTTGGTTTCTGACAAGATTTGAATGAGGTATTTGATTCCACTAGTAGCTGCTTCTGTCCATATACCAATGAGAAAGGGGGTACTCCGTAGATGTTTATTGAAGTCCTATAACCATGAGAAAAAATGGTGCATTTCGTCCCAAATCTTTATAAGTTGTTTCATTTTCTCGATGCTTCTTGATTTTTTTATTAGTGCTTCTACGCCCGTTCATTTGGGTGGGGTAGGGAAGTTAATTTCTGTAGTTTATGTGGAATTGTTGACAAAAACCGATCGATTTATTGTTGAATTGGTACGTTGTGGGTGTGATCGCTCAGGAACTCCGTATAGGGCTTTAGTCCCTTTTTAAGAAGAGGACATTACCCCTTTGGGCTTTGGGTATATGATGACGTTCTCCCCATTTGGGAAGAAATAAATTTGCTCCCCAGTTTAAATTGGGGCCCATTAGATGCCGTTGGAGTATGGGGCCTTTATGTCGACCCCCCACATGGAGAAAGGCCAGGGGCCCCAATAACAAATGAGCTTGTTGGGTGGAGCTTTTACCCCGGTTTGCGTAATTAGCCAGTGGATTTCTTGACTACTTTAGCAATCCGTTTCCCTGGTTACCAGTTTTTTCCCAAACCTCATGATTTTTCGGGCCAACTTCCCGGTTCATATGAGGTCCAATCCCCCTTCATGCACTTCCTTCATGATTTGCATGCTTCATTTTTGTCCCCCAATCTCAACAGGGTGGTATCAAATGTTTTTCTTAGGTAAGACCCATTAATAAGAAAGGGCTAGCTAACCTCCTGAGGTTTTTTGGGTATTCTTGTTACCATTTCAGGGTACCTACCTTCTTGGAGAAAGGTCTTGAGTCGTGACCAGGGTTATCTTTTGTATCTTTTCAATTGTAAAAACAATAAAGGGCGACTTTCGAGTCATTTTCATGGGTTTTGAACTTCGACTCCCCCGTTATTTGAATCATGGCTAGTGTGGCTGGGGATTGCAAAATGATTCGGGTTTCTGGGGATTACGTAAAGGGTACCCTTAAACTCCTAAATTTAGTTTTGTAAAGGTTGATGGTACGGTACCATTTTTGGGGTCTTTTAGTCTTGTATTCCCCTCTTGTTTATAGTATGTGGGACGATCCCTTTCCCTCTAATTCGGGGATTCCTTTTGGCAGGCCATCTTGGGCTTAAGAATAAAATGCTTCTTTTCCCGCGATATTTTTGGGTTAGGGAAGTAGTTTGTCGCTGCGGGGGAATTGATGCCTTTGGGGGATATCAAATGCCCAACCCCCACAACCGAATACTTTGCAGCCCACGAAAAACATTTTCCCCTTTTGCATTCTGTCTCCCCCAGATCTTCATCGGTATATTTCCACTTTTTAATATTTTCCCTCGCCCGGAAATTGGACTTGTATTTCTTGGGTATCGGTCTCGACAGGTGTTGGGCCAAAAATGATTCAAGGCTTCCCTTTATCGAGTTCTGATTTACGTACGTATGTAAAAATGGATAGAAGCTCTCCCTTTAGGTTTTTTCCCCCCTAATGGGGCTTCTCTCCCCAAGTATTTAAAGGGGATCATGTCTTGTCAACAGCTAACATGGTAGAAAAAAGGGTGTTTTGTTTAAAATCGATGCTGCCCCAAACTAACCCCAAACCGTTTCTCCACTCTGAGTACCTCTTTTCCCCCATCGGTGAACTTCTTGCTCAGATAATTTTGGGGACGTTCTTTCCCTCTTCGTCTTTCTCCCCCAGCACACATCCCATGGTTTCAGGGAGTATGGTGAGGTAAAAGAAAAAGGGGTTTTTCCTTATTTCGGGACTACAAGCCCGGGGTTTTTATAAGATAGTCTTTGTTTGTCCGAACCTTCTTACATTCGTTGTCCCCATTCTATTGCGGCTTTCTTTTCAATAGAGGGAAAATAGGGCCGACACTTATCGGGAGTTTGTGAGATAAACGGCTATAAATTTAATCTCCCCAAGCTTCTTACTTCTTTAACGAACCCAGGGGGAAAGGGTTAACTTAATATGGACTTTACCTTGTCGGGTCAATCTTTCCCTCCGGCTAATGACGAACCCAAACATTTCCCCCGTTGAAACCCCCGAAGTACATTTATGGGTTTAAACTTAAGCTGGAATTTTCTCAGTCTTTTTAAAAAACTTTTAGGAATCTACATGGTTTTTCCTTTTTTTGGGATTTAGTATCATGGTCGACTTATACCCAACCTCATGGCTTTGTGTAAAGTATGGGCCCATGGCTCTCTGATACGTTGCCCCGGGTTTTTAAACCGAAGGGCATGACTTTGTAAAAAAAGTTTCCCCAGTCGGATAAAGGGTTGTTTTTGGTTTTGTTTTCCCGAGCCATTTTTTTTTGATTGTATCCTGAGAAACCGTTAAATGGAAGAGATGGCTTCCCCGCGGTGTTATCCACTAGAACTTCAATTGAGGTGGGGGGAAGTTTCCTTTGGGTACCCTTGGTTTAAGTCTCAAAAAGTCCCGCTACGCGCACTTTTCGTTCTTTTTTTGAGGGGGCTATATTTGCCCCCTTTTTTGGGGTGGATTTTTCGATAAACCCTATTTTCTAGTTTTCTTGATTCTTCTTTGTTTTTTAGCAAGATGTAAGGCCTAATTTCTCATTTTTTGTTTTTTTTTGCCCTTCCTTGGGGGAACCGTGGATACTATTGACTGGTCTAGCCTGGCTGTCCCATATACAGGGAAAAACCATTGCATATTCGTTTAATAGCTCGTTATCTCACATTTTTTCTGGGCACTCAAACTGTCCCGATTTTGAGGTTCTTTGGGTTTTTCCCTATTCCTAGATTTACTGTCTCCAAGGCTCGTCGATCGAGATTCCCCTTTGTTCATGTTTTAGCCAAATTTTTTTGTATTATTTGTTTGGGCAAGTTGCTTCAACAATGACCCCAGCGTGGGAAAAAATATCAGCGTTTTTAGTTTTACTTGCGCGAAAAATTTCCCTGATGTTCGATGGTAGGAGATTGAGTGACAAAAAAAAAAATCATATATAATAATAAAAAAAAAAAAAATGCAATGGAATTCGATAAATATCCAATAAAATTTGTTCAATAAATTTTTCTCTACTTTTGAGCTAACCTTGCTTGATAGGTAACAAAACCAGTTTTCGAGCTGGATTGGGTTTGGGCATGGGGTGATTTATTCCCTTTGTTTTTCCTCTTTTTTTTATCCAAGCTCTTGAAAGGTATTTGCCCTTCGGAAAGATTTTTGGGAGGGGGGATACACATCTGGGTGTAATCAACTTCCTCTTCATTTGGCCTTTTAAAACTCCTTTCCCTTTCTTCTTCCGTGGCCATAAACATACCCCCGTCCCAAGGTCCGTGCGCCCCTCTTTAAACTGATGGCCCCCCATGTGGTCCCATATTCACTCGTTGAAAATCTGCAATCCCCCGGTCTTCGAACTTTATCCCCCATGTAAAAGGGTTGGGGTCTCTTTGTTATGGCTTAATCCTACTCGCCCAAATACTGTAACTATCTGCCCATTTTTGGGTGAAATTTTTCCTTTTGGTGGAGATGGGGAAAGGGACGAGATGTATCCAGGGGCGTCCCAAAAAAAGGTTAAAAGACCTTTGGGTGTCGGGACCCGGAAGGGTGCGGGGTACTTGGGAGATTTCCCCCCGGTAGGCTCACCTCCCCCACAAAGTCCCTCTTGACCATCGAAAAGGGTCTGACCCTGGGGCAATTTTTTTTGTTGTTTGGATCGACCCCAAAAAGCGAGTGTTCCAATGGGCAGCTTGGGGATGATCCGTTGTGGGTAATACCCAGGAGACAAGGTTCATTGCCCCGGACCACTTGAATAGTGGTTGGTATTTGGTTCCCTCTTCTCCTAGCCTTCTGGAGAGAAAGATATTTTATCCATGGAAAGATGATTTGCCCCGTGACCTTTGTCTGTGAAACCTTCCGGGACTTGAATCTGTTTTAGCACTTTAAAGAGTGCTTCCTTTTGGGGCTCGATTTGGGAAAAGGCCCATGAAGATATCTGCGTGGGAAATTTATTCAAAGTTCCTGATCTTTTTCGCTGGCCTTTCCATCTTGTAAATGCAGCAAGACCCTCTTTCCCTTCCCCCCCGTTTTTCCGTATTGGGTTCTTCGGTCGGGTCTTAACTTCGGATCGTATAATCTCCCCGAGCAGGGGATACCCCCCACTTAGGAGGGTTTCTCTTGTTCGAGGGCCCGATGCCGAAAGGTGAGCCTTTTAATTTCTTTGGACGGGAACATTGAATAATCCTTTTCTCGAGATTTGCACCTCGACTGATTGTCCCTATAGCTTGTTAACCGGGTTCTGAAGTTTATCATGTTTGGGTCTTTCCCCTTCCTTTTTCGGGTTGTCTTGCTTTTCAAATTCTGGCCCCCCTCCACTAGGCGGCCCTTGTTGTGGGGTGTAAGGTAGTTTTCCAAGTACTGAAATTTTCCCTGTGGTTCCCCCCCAAAATACCGACCGTTTGGGTCCGGCTAACCACCCTCTAAATGTTGCTTTTTGGGTCTCTCCCGGAGCGGTTTGCTAGCGGATTCTGTTTAAGGGGTTTCTGGAGTGATCTTCTGATGATCATGTTGATGGTGGGCCCGTGGGTGGGAGGGGTTTGGGGTTGACTTTTGGGGGCTGGCGCGTTCACAAATTCCAATTGTATGATCCCTGATCAATTTAAATCTTTGGTTTTGTGCCCGGGCCCCAGCACCTATCTGTGGGGCCCTCTTGACCCATGTGGTAGTCACATTGAGGTTAGGTCGAAATTCTTAGGCTTATATCTGTCGTTTGGGGGTCTCAAAACTAAATCACGTTGTTGCCCCCAACCCAGCGAAAACCCAACAGCGGTCGGGGGTTGGGGGAACTTCTTGGGGCCCCCAACACCCCAATTTGACCCGTAAAGGGGTTTGGACTGGGGATCGTGGTTTGGAAAGCACACGATCCCCGCCTTTTCTCCTTACCGAAAGCATGTCTGATGTGGGCTTTAATCTGTTTCCTCCCAGGGGCCCTTTTTCGAGTACCCCCAGGGGCTCCATTTATTGGGTCTACCCGTGGGATGGATTCTCTCCTACAACCCGCGCCAAACCTCTGCGAAACTGGAGGGGGCTGGGCCCCCCAAGTGAAAAGTAAGTTTTGTCCCAAAGGTATGACAAAAATTTGGGGTCAATTCCTTTTTCAGATTCGGAGTGGTTACCCTGGGGCTTGGGCCCTCCCCCCTGAGCATAGTCCCCTTTAACGACTCAGTTTTTCTTTTTTTGGAGACTCCCCAGATCGATTTAAATGGGGGGACTTCGATGTAAACTTGTATTGATCATAAAGGTCGGGGTAGCTTTTTTCCCCGGGGTTGCAAGTTGAAGTTTAGGTGAGCTTTTCTAGACCCAAAGCGGGGCCTTTAGGTGTCCTGGAAAGGGCTGGAGCATGGTTGATGTATTAGCATACTTGCTCATTTTCCGGGCATATAGCCTGGTATCATCTTGGGGCAGGGGGCCATATACTTTTCAAAATCTGGGGTCTTGAATTGTTGGGGTTTCCCCCTCCCTTAGCTGGAGGTTGATTCTGGCCTGTTCAAAAACCATCAGGGCCTTCAATAGTTTTTATCTTTTATTGAGCTTGGAAGAGTCCTTTCCTCTCCTTTTGTTTTTCTTCCTTTCCTTTTTATATCTCGAGGTCGGCCCCTGGCTGCCTTGGCCTACTCAAAGGGGGTTAAGGGGGGAATTGATTTTTGTATTCCGGGGCTGTCCCTCCACTCCCTTTCCCCCTTTCCCGGCCCTTGAATACTCTTTTGGGCCGGGGTGGGGGTTGGCGGAGGCCGATGTTTCAGTCAAGAGGTGAACCTGGGTAGTCAGCTGTTGGGGCCATTGCTCTAGGGGTATGATCCTAGAGTCTGAGGTAGCTTTAGCTTGGTGTTTTTTGCAGTTTTCACTGCTGTTGGCCATTTTTTCTCTTAAGCGCTGAGGACTGGGTTCTGGGTGGGTTCGGTTATTGGAAATATTTTTATACCGGACGGATTTTTATTTTAGTGTGATGGTGCAAGAATGATATGCATTGTCATGCAGATGCAAAAGATAAAAAGGGTTTACAACTGATTGACAATGATTATTGAAACTTTTCTTTTATTAATATTAAAAAAATTTTGGAGTTCAAAGAAAAACAAAAAAATTTTTAAAAGAGCCCTTTTCCTAGCTCTTTTGTTTTCTGTTGTGGAGCTCGGGGCTTCCCCCTGATGACGATTTTTTCCTTGCTTTGTTTTGGCCCTTTTAATTGTGCTTCCAAGGCCCTTTTTTCTTTTGGGCGGTTCCTTAAGGTCCCTTTCAGATGTCTTTTTTATAGTTTCACTTCGAAATACACTTCCATCCCGGGCCCTTTACCCGCTCCAAGTAGATCTCTATCTTGGATTGATCTTATCTGTCTTGGGGGTGACGTCTGGAACCCGGTTGCTTTTCCCCGTTTGGGATAGCTGGGGATTACAAATTTTTGGTGGTCGGTGTTTTCCCACTTGCCTTAATCGCCAAGGCCACATTGGGCTTTCGACTCTGGCTTTCCAAAATGCTTTGACCCCCGCCAATTAGAAATTTTCGGCTACCAATAGGTTCGGATTTTACACCAAAGGTGATTGCTTCGAGTAAAGGGACGATAAACTATGTCTTGGGTGGACTGAATTGGGGGACCCCGAGTTTTTGGGGGATATCTTGTACACCCCTTGATCCCCATTAATGGCACTCTTGGAATTTGAGGTCAAGATGATTTTATGCAGCAAATCACCTGGTATCCTAAATTTCTTCAACGCTAAGGTTCTAAACAAACTACCCAACTGTGGCTGGTAATGTGTCGGGAGTTTCCCTTTTTTATAAGGAATCAGAGATCCCCTTTGGGCTGGGTTTTCTGACCAGGTTCAGCCCGAAACACTTGAGGTGGCTTACGAACCATATTTGCAGAAGGTTTATGCTGGGGGAGGATCCTATGGCCCTTCTTCTTAAGGAAATTTAAGTTCCGGATCGTTTACAGTGGGGCCGGGGTGTAAGATTTCCCCTCCAGGAATTGGGGGCCCCAACTCCGAACCCGGTTGGAATATAGAAATTCCCCGGGGGGGATATTAGTGGTGAAGGCGGGGCAAGATAAAACTTCACCCTTTCTGCCTGAGTTTTGGGTCCCCACATAGGATGTCCTTTCATCCCCATTGTCTTCTGGGGAAAGAAAAAAGGCTTCTAAGTATCCCGCAATGATACCTATTACGTCTACTAAGGCTTTGTTAACTGCTGTTTTGCGGATGCCCCAAAAGTTGCTGAAAAATTTCCCGGGTGGCCCGACCTCGGGTTGGCGTGTAAAAGATCACAGGTGGAGCCGTACAATTGGGGTTTTCTTCCAAAGGGAGGGGGGGATTCATGCGACCCGATGAAGAAAACTACGGGCTCATCTCCCATAAATGGAGTTGGCCCCGGGCCCAAAGGAAAATTTCCCCCATCTTGGTTAATAAAGGGGGGGCCCATCTTTTGCTGGGTGAAGGCCTCTCCTTGGGTTATTTAAGGAAAAATGGTCCAGCACCCAAATTTTTGGGGCCAGGGTTTTTACACCCGAATTTTTTTGTGGGGAGGGGTCGATGCACTGCGCCCTCTTTTTCAATGGAAAAAGCCTAATTAAATAAACTATGAAAAAAACGGGAAAAAAACTCCAAGGACAAAATAAAAAACCTTACATTGCTCCAATTGTCAACCCCGTATGATGTTTTATGCAAGTAGGTTTGGGTTTAATGGTTCCGAGCCTATGGCTCCCGATTCTCGAAGAAATGGATTCAGGCCTATGAGCATAGGGAGGGGGAGTAATCGGCCCAAAGGTGAATCAATCATTCGCCCGAAACCTACACAATGGGGTCCCGTCTTGGGTTTCAAAAAAAGGTCCGGGGTTTGACCGCATTACTCCTAAACATATGTATCATCCCAAAACCCCACAGTAAAGAAAAAAAAAATCAAAATAACCCCAAAAGTTACAACAGAATAAAATCGAAACACATTTTTTTAAGAGATTCGGTGGCTAGCCTCTGGTATTTATCCCCCCGTGGTCCCATCCGTCGAGTCAATTTTTTAATTTCCCCTTCCAATCCCCATCTAGACTAACCTTGCTCATCTAAAAAGAGATCCCCAACTTGATTAGGAAATTCGTTTGATTTTTGGAGGCCCCCCCAACTGTTGTTTGGGAAAAAATTGAATTAAAACTAAAGGAGCGGTTGTCTTAATTTGGCTCTAGCGTCGTGATTTCCTCTTTTGTTTTTGAAAAAGAGGAAAAAAAAACCAGAGTTTTTAAGTCCCGGGGGTTTTTTAAAAACCCATTAAAACCTTTACTTTTCCCCCTAACCCTAAAATTGTATCTTTTGAAATGTGTTTCATTGTATTTTTGTTTCTTTTTTTTTTTATTTTTTCCTTATTTTTTTAGAAAATATTTTTCATGAAAAATTTTTTGGGGTTGAAACCCCATGGGGGCCTACGTAACTGCTACTCAGGTCAACAAGTGTAGTTCGCTTTTTGAAAAATTAAGTTTGTTGTGAATTTTAATTTTTGAATTCTTTTGATTTATGTTCTTACATTTTTGGGGTTTTTTTTTAAAAATTTCTAAGCCTAAGCTTTTATTTTGTTTGAAAATGATTTTTTGGGGAAAAAAAACAATTTTTGGGTTTATTTGAAGGGAAAAAAATTTTAAATGCTAAAAATTATTTTTTTTCTGATTTTTTTATTTTTTAATTTTTTATTAAAATGATTTTGGTTTTTTTTGTGATTTTTTTGTTTTTGGGAATTTTTGTGTTTTATTGAAAACTTTTTCCAAGTTCATTATCTTCCCCTTTTGGGAAAATTTTAAAATTTTATTATTATTTTTTAATATTTTTTATTATTTTTCACATTTTATTATTATTATATTTTTTTACTTTTATTATTTTTTTATTTATTATTTATTTTACATTTTTTTTAAATTTTAGAAAAACCTAATTTCTACATTTTCTATTTATTGAAAATATAACAAAAAAAAATAAATAACTAACCAAAGAAAAAATAAGTAATAACAAATAAAAAATTCGGGAAAAAATAAATAAACAAAATAAATTAATTTAAATTTAAAAAAAAAAATAAGAAAAAAAAACCCGGAAAAACCGGGTTACCTGGACCGGGGGTTGGTGGCGAGTCGGGTCGGATCGAGTCGAATGGGTCGGGTGAGTTGATGGGCACATGGGGGAGAAGGCCTTTTTCGGCGTTCCGGTGGGCCTTTGCAGCAAGTGAGGTGCCCAATTTCCCAGCTTCTCGGGGTTTGAGTCTGATGGTGGGGGGCGATTCATCCAAAACGTCTCCCTTTCGGGGGTTTCAACGATTGGCGTCGCAACTTTGGGTTTCCTCCCATTTACACTCTTTTCTTCTCTTCGCAAATTTTGTCGTGCTTTAGTTCCCCGTTCCTCCCCATTTTAGGCGCTCGAAAACCAAACTGGTAAGCTCGGATTTCCTCCGATTGAAGCTGATCGGGTTTCGGTTGAAAAAAAACCCAATTCGTGTCCCTCCAACGATTTGTTTCATTTGATTTAATTTTAATGTTTATTTTTTTCTTTGAAAATTATTGGATTTGTGCAAAAAATCGAATCAAAAAAGGCCGAATAAAATTTTTTTCCTTCGTCGGGGTCTCGGGGTCGAGGTAGGGCGATCAGCGCCCGGGGCGTGCGTTTCTTCCCGCAATCAGTGCTGGGCCCCGTGTCTTGAAAAAGTCAAAAATTGCAAAACACGGGAAAATGCTTCCTCCGTGATTCGAACCCCGACCAGCCCCCCCCGCGCTCCCACCCCTGGTTGGGACCCGTGAGCAGCCCACTTTCCCATTTTTTTTAAATTTTACAAATTGCATATATGAAAATTTGATTTTTTTTTTTTTTTTTTATTTTTTGAAATTCAAAAATTTTTTTAAAAAATTTTTTATTATTAATTTTTGCTATTTTTTAATATTTTCAAAAATTTAAATGTTTTTCCCATTTATTTTTATTTTTTTAATTTTTTATTATTTATGTAAATGAGGGGTTGGAAAAATTAGGGAAAAATTTAAAATCGATTATTTTTGCGATTATTTCTCTAGGCAAAAATGGGGGGTTTTTCAATGAGTGATGATAGCAAAAAGGGGGGACTAACTTGATTAATTCATTTTATGTTTTGTATAATTTTTGGACTTTTTCCATTTTTGATTTTTCCATCTAGTCCTATTAATCGAGATCCCTATTTTAAGGAAAACCTTGGATCTTCCAGGGGGTTCACCCTTATCAAGACTAGGTAGTCTATTTTTTTCATTTTTTCCTTTTAATTTTTTTGTTTTTTCAGGATGATTACATGAACCTTGGATTCTAGCTTTAATGATAACACAACTACTTGAATTGGGTTTACTCCCAGCGTTAAATCAACAGACAACCCCTCTACATCTAAAATTGGGGAAGTCTTTTGTGTCTTTTTTTTTTGTTTATTTCATTTTTTTTATTATTCTTTTCCTTTTATTTTTCCTTTTCCCTTTTTATGTGCTTGATTTAAGACAACATTGGGGAAAATGGTCTTAAATGAAAATTTTATTTCAGGCACAATGAAAACAAAAGAAAATTTAAGGAGATATGATCAAAGGCAAATGAAAATTGGCAAAAAAATAAAAAAAATGAATTTTTTGGGGTCAAAACAACTTTCAGCACCACCCGGTAACGTCCATGCTGGGGAAGAAAAATGGTTAAAACCATCCAAACGTGCCCCAAACTACAAGCTCATGTTGATGAATGACAATAAACATCCTATTTAGTGAAAAAAATGTATTTTGAACGGGTAGGAAAAATAAAGTTTTTGAAATCACATGGCCTCGACACGTTGTGCGGGTGCTTTGTGCTGAACCTTTTTTTCGTGAAACTATAAATAATGTGGTTTTTTTTAAAAAGACTTCTTTTTTTCTAGCTTCGTTCAAAACCCATGGAGCTTTATTACGAACTTCGAGAAGAAATTTTCCAAGCATAAGGAGATCACAAAAAAACAAGGGGTTATTCTTTTTACATAATTTAATTCTATTCTCTAGATTACTGTTTTGATTGAAAACTCCATGGAGGAGTAATTTTTTTATACTTTTTTTGTGAAAACCTTAACCATGGCTAACCATTGATTGGTTCATGAATTTTTTAATCTTTGCATCTATCATGTGTTCTAGGGTTAATTTAAAGCTGCAAATTGATTCATATCTAATTTTTATTAGATTAAAGAGGTTTCATCTAGTAAATTAGATCTTCATAAATACGAGAACATGTTTTTTCTTAAAGGTAAAAAAACCTTGATTTTTTTTAATTTTTTTGGAATTGTGAACTTAATGAGATCTTTCATAACGAGTGAGGAAAGGCTCCATTATCGTATGCATGATTATGAATTGATTTAAATTAAGGAATGATTATTTTACTTGAGAATTCCTACAATGCAAAGTGTAAATTGATTTATTAATTGATATCTTATTTTGAGAATTTAAGGGGTTTAAGTGGAACAAGATGAGGGTTTATTTTGTAATTGAATACACTTTTTAGACAATATCATTCAATTCTAGGTTACTAGGAATTGTTAGTTATTAAATTAATTTATAATTCCCACATCATAAATTAGACCCAGATAGTAGAAAAAGATAATGCCCAATACTTGTTTTCTAGATCTCAAAGGCAACACCTATTAAAAACTTTTCTATAATCGATAATACACTACCTAGCTCAATATAATTTTTTTGGGTTTAAAATTTTAAAAATTTAAAACAATAGTCATTGTTGTTGCAAGGAATTGGGAACTCCATCAAATGGATGTCTAAAATTCCTTCTTAAAACGGTGATATAGAGGAAGAGGATTACATGAAATGCCATTTGGTTTTTGCTTCTCAATCACCGAAAAAAGGTTTTATAGACTCTGAGAATCTTTGTATGGTTTGGGGACAAGCACCTAGATGTTTAGTTTGTGAAATTGGCTACATCTTTTTAAGACCTATGGATTTTAGCAATCATATTAGAGCCCTTTGTTCACTTTTGGAGCTAGGACTGTTCAATTGAATGTACTTGTTTATGTTGATGATCATTATTATCTCTAGTATGATGTTTTTGTTATGCAAAAGTTTAAGAACTATTTAAGTTGTTGCTTCAATAGAAAGATTTGGGGGAAATTGAAGTATTTCTTAGAAATTGAAGTGGCCAAAAACTTAGATGGGATTTTTTTTATTTCAACGTAATATGCTTTTGGATTTTGATTACCGAGGGTTTGGATTACCAGGTTCTAAGCCAGTTGTGACTTCTTTTGAACAAAATCAAAGCTGGCTCTTGATGAAAGTAAATGATATGGATGATCTTGCTCAAAATAGATGTTTTGTGGGATGACTTATTTATCTTACAATAACTCGGCTTGAGTTGTCTTATTGTGTGATATTTTTGCTCAATTCATGCAACAACCGAAGAAAACACCAACAGGAGGCACTCTTCGTGTTGTGCATTTAGAAAGGTAATCCAGGATGGGGGATTTTATTATGTGCCAATTGAGATCTCAAGTTGATACTTAGTGTGATTATGACTGGGCGAGTTTTTCCTTTAATGAGAAGATCTTTAACTAGATATTTTGTATTTTTGGGGAAACTTCCCTATCTCTAGAAGACCTAAAAGCAACAAATTTGTATCTTGTTCTTCTGCAGAAGTTGAATATCGGGTTTTTGACCATCACTGCTTGTAAACTTAAATGGTTGAAAGGGTTATTGGATTCTCTTGTGTAGCGCATTTTGAACCTATAAATTTTTATTATGATAGTTAAGCAGCTCTGCAAATAATTGCTAATCCTATCTACCATGAACGTACTAAGCATATTGAAGTGGATTGTCGTTTCATTCGTAATTAAGACATTGAATGGTAACATTCAACTGGTGTATTACACACATCAATGCAACTTGTTGATATCTTCACAAAGGCAGGGGAAAGGGGATTTTTTTGGTTTTTTTTTCCAATCAAGCATTGAATTTCATGTCCAACCAAGGGGGAGGTATTAAAAGGTATTTTCCCAGAAATTTAAATTAGTACTAAAATAAGTTATAATTTAAAAATATTTTATTTTTGGGAAAACTCCAAGTTAAAAGTTTTCTTTTTTAGTTGATAGGAGTTATTTTTTATATATTATATCTTTTTCCTTAACAATAAGTGGAGATTTTCATTTTAAAAATTCCTTTGTTTTCTTTTTGTGCCTTAGAGATGAGAAACCTTTGGAAATTTTCTCACATGAGCGGGTAGCGGAATGTTTTACGCTCAAAAATTTGTATGGGTCTGAGCAAACCCGCAATCACAAATCCAGCAGCAAAGTACCAACCCTTTTTAATGGGGGCGATTTTCCAAATTCCCTTTTTAGACTAAAGGATCCTTTCCCTTTAAAACCCAAAAAAAATATTTTTTTAGTATAAAACTTCATAAAAAAAAGTAAAAGGAAAAAAAAATTATTGTCCAGTCTATAGTTTTTGCATTTGAAAAAAAGCCAAATTGGGCTAAAATCATGGTGTTCTATCGACCAAATTTTTAATAATAAAGTTTGTTGATAATGTTGGAAGGTGGGAAATAGGGCCCATTTTTTTTAGGAACCCCAAACCACAATTCCCCTAACTAAATTCCCCTGTTCCACTATCCATTTAACCCAACAACCCCATTTCCCCTAACCCATTAGCATGATTTAGGGAAAATTTGATGGGAAATTTTCTATAAATACTATTGGTTTTAAAGGGCCCGAGCTGAAAAAACTTTAAAAAACATTACCCCTCTTTTAGTTTTTAAAAGGTTTAAAATCTTGAAGGCTCCCCGGGCTTCGGTTTTGTTCTTCCCCTATTAAGAATGGCAAAAGGGTTTTGATTTCCCTTTTTTCCGCTGCAATTTCTGTGTTTGTATTTAGTTATGCTTACTTTTGGGTATCAGAGCCGAAATTTAAAACCTTTGCCTTGCGAGTTCGAAAAAAAATTAATTTTCTCCACAAAAGTTGATAATGATGGAGACAGGGGACACACGACATGAATACACGCCGTGTATAGAGACCGTTACTCAATCAGAGTTCACAGACGAATACACGGCTTCCTTACAGGGCCAGGAAAACGACCGTGCACCCGCTGCAGATTTCCACAAAGCATGCACGGTCCCTATACACGGTCGTGTGTCGTAACCTTGTATTCTATCGGGATTCCACAAAAGCATACACGGCCTCATACATGACCATGTGTCCTGACCGTGTAGACTCTGTGAATACTCTTTCAGGTACACGTCAATTTTTCCAGCCGTGTAAAGGAAATTTCTAGAGAACATTAATTTTTAAATTAAGTTTTATGGTGCAAAGTAATTTTTTATTAATTTTTTACTTATTTTACTCAATTTTCAAGTATAATAATTGAGTAATAAATTTGGATTTTATTTGCCAACATCAATATTATTTTTTTAAAAAAAAATATGACATGTTAAATTGGAAATAAGTAAATTATTTATTATTCTTAAATAATTTTTCTTGAAATTTAACATTCAATTTTATTTAACATTTTTACTTACAGTTTTGTGGAAAACTTTTGTGGAATTTTATTTGTATTAAATTCCGTATTTATTTTAAATAATTTGTTAAATAAAATTTTTTGGTTTATATACACTAGCTTGTTAATTATTTAAAATATCGTTAATGAAATTGCATTTGGATTTTGCAATTTTAGTATTTGTTCAAGTTTCTTAAATTGGGATGTGATTGTATGTATGTTTCGAATTTATTATGCATGCAATATATTGTTCATGTTTAAGTACATTTAGAGTTATTGCATGATGTTTAGCAATTGCAGTTATTGTTATCTTGTGATTAAATAATTCTAATAAACTTTGGCGTAGCCACAGCAGCCTTATTTAATTGGATTATTTATTAAAATCACATTTAGTATTATAGACATTAAATAACTTCATAAAACATTAAGTTAAAAGTCTAAATTGAGTCAGATTAGTTTTGTCTAAGGAGACATTATCGTGGGACAAATGTGACCCCTCCACGTCTTTCCTGGGGAAATTTGTTTGAATTCTGTCTAAGGAGGTTGGATTTTAAGTGGGACCTTTTGTTTAACCTATTCGTCTTTCCTGGGAATTTAAACTGATCTCAATGATAAAAATAATTTTTTTTGACTGAGATTTAGCCAAAGCAGCCTTATTGAACGAAGTTATTTATACGGTATCACATAAGAAATGTTTAGACTTTACATTTATTTTTTTGATGATCCATAAAGCATTGAGGTATAGCCCACAGCCCTTATAAGGGAGGGATCTCTAAATGTTTATGAAGAAAAAGAAATTAAGTCTTTTATAAGGAAGAATCTATTGAATAAAAATTTGCCCCAGAAAATTTTTAGTCACTAATTCTTTTATTGCATGATTTGCATGGGTAAAATGATTTATTTATAGTCTCAAATTAAAATTAAGCATGTTTGTTTTTGCAGCTATGCAACCTTTGACTGATACTAAAGTAAAAATCCCTATTTTAACAAGTGAAAACTTTAAACTTGGAGAGATAAGAATTCTTCTTTGGGGGGGGTTTTGGCATTGACTATGCCACAAAAAAAGGGATAAACCACTTCTGAGGAAAAAAGCACTCAAGCTGATTTTGATCTTCATGAAAAATGGGAAGGGTCTAACCGACTTATATCATGTTCATTAAAGCAAACCACTGGGGATGTCCGTGGCCAGTGGATAAATATAAAAATGTCAAAGAGTTGCTAGATGCCCTTAAAGGAAATTTTAAGACTTCTAAGAAGTCTCAACTAGCCCCAAATTTAAAGTTCACACTGAAAGTTGACTTCTGTGAAAGGTTAGAGAACGCATCAACAAATGCGTGATTTAGCAAATCGTTTAAAAGGCCTAGAGATGAGATGTCGGTGCTTTCCTAGTGCTTTTTTTGACACCCTTCCATCACATAGGGACCTTTTAAGATCTCTTACAACCACATAAGACAAAGGGAAAAAGATCTATTGCCCATGGTAAGAAGAGGAACCCCCATTAATTTTTGAGATGGGAAAATGCAATGAGGTTACTCAAGGAAAGAAAAACCCAAAGTAAAAGGGAAAAGGGAAAGGGGGTAAAACCCCAACCCAATCTGACATCAAAAAAAGAGCCCAAGTTTTTTTTCTTAAAAAAAAGGGACACAAAAGAAAGACGGGTTTCAAGCATAAAAATTGGCTTGAAAAAAAGGGGAAACTTATCTCAAATTTTTTGTTTTGAGTTAATGGTTGAGGAATGTAACACAGGTGGATTGATTCGGGATCATATCCATATTTCCAAATTCCCATGCAGGGTTTTACAAAACCTGGGGAAACTAGTGGGACTGAGCGATTTATCTATTCGGAAACAAATAAATCCATGTGAAGCTTTTGGGACATGCAATTGTATTTTAAAGTGGCTTTAATTTAATTCTTGAAAAGCCCTTCTATGTTCCTTTTTTTTCTAAATTTGATTTCAGTTTCAAAATTTTACCTTGGGAATTTTATTTTTTAACTTCTCAAACAATGGTTTGATTTTTTTTTAAAAATCCAATCATATTGATGAGGTTTTTTCATTGGATGGTCTTTATTTTTTAAATTTACATAAAAAAGCACTCATGATTTTAGCATGTACAAGCTGGTACAAAACATGTGTTATGAATGAGGATTTTTTTACCTTAGGCACCGAGACAGTCATATCTCTATAAAGATTTAAAAGATTGGTGAATATGGTATACTAGTCTTTTAAATTTTCACTGATTTTTTTACTTGTAAAACTGCAAAAGGGAAGCAACTAAAAAATCAAAAAAAGGGTCCCAAAAAAGGAGTTCGCCATATTAAAAATTTACCTTCTGATATTTTTTTTGTCCAATATGGATTAAAGGGCAGAAATACTTTATCACATTTAAACGATTACCCACGATACATAATCTCTACTCTTCATCTAAAAGTGAAGCTTGGAACCCTTTTAAAGGGTTTTCAAAGCTGAAGTAAGAAAAAATGCGGTAAGCAAATCAAGATTGTGAGAACCGATAGATTGGGGATTATATGGTAATACACGAAGATGGACAAGCATCGGGCCCTTTTTGCTAATTTCTTCAAGATAACGGTATAGTTCCAATACACCATGCCAGGTTCACCTGAAAAAAGGGGGTGTTGCGGAAAAAAGAAACAACTTAATGGAAATGGTGCAATAATTTTAGAAGCTCTAAACTCCCTAAACCCTTAGGATTAAAGCATTAAAGACGTCTGCAATATTTTAAACAATTTCCCAACCAGGCTGTTTCTAAAACACCATTTGGTTGTTCAAATTTAAAAAACCCGAGTTTGGTCAATGCGTTATGGAGCCCTTTTGGGGTTTTATTTACAACCCACAAGAAAAAAAACTGGGTCCTCGACTATAAGTGGATTTTTTTGGATATGCCGAAAAGCCAAAGGGTACATTTTTATTTTCCACTCACACTACTAGTTGTGGAATCAAAAATGCAAAATTTTTGAAAAACTCAAAAATGGAGTGACTATCTCAAACTAGTTTATAGCAAATCTACCTTCCACATCAGGTGAGAGATTTTTTTGTTGTTCCAACACTCCCGAGTTTAAATAGTGTTTTAAAAACCAATCAATGAAAATCCCCAAATTGTTGGGAAATCATGTAGATCCAAAAACAAGAAATTTGAGCAACATGATCCACAAGAAAAATTTTTCCCAATTTTAAGGAATCTACAAGAAAGGGGAAACAGCAATCCCCAGTGATTATTTTGTATTTACAAAATCTGAGTACAATATTTTGGGGCTGAAAATGATCCAGCTTTCAAGGGAAACTATGAATTGTATGGACAAATTTTTGGGATAATCATATTAATGAGATGAAATTTTATGAAGAGTAATGAATCGGGGTCTTTTCCCATTGCCCAACGGTGTAAAAGCCATAGGGGAATAAATAGGTCTTTAAAAAATAAAAGAGACCATTGGGCAACATTGAAAGAAAATAAAGGGTAGACTTTTTCAAAGGGTTCACTCAGCGTGAAGGAATTTTTACACAAAGACCTTCCCGCCATATCCAGGAAAGACCCTTACGCATAATATTACATTAGTACTCAATTTTATCTTTTTACAACAAAAGGGTTAAAACACTTTTTCCCAAATGGTAATCAAGGAAGATTTTTTATGAAACAACCTGAAGGATTTTCCCCTAGTGGGGATCACTTGGGTTTTAACTAAAGAAATCCATCTATGATTAAAACAAGCCTCCCTAAAAGGGATTTAAAATTTCATGATGTTACTCTTCATTTGGTTTCGTTGAGAATCATGGATCAAGTTAAACCAAAAGGTTTGTGGAGTAAAATTTGTTTTCTTATCCTATATGTGGAGATATCCTACTTGCATCAAATGAAAGGGTATGTTTCTGAGGGAAACAATTTTTTTTCTAAAAATTTGATAAAGGGAAAGGGGGATCATTCCCCATGTCATTGGGGGTTAAGTTCTCGAGATAACATAAGGAATCTTAGTTTTTCTCAAGAAACAATATTAAAAAAATTTTTAAAAAAATTTTGGATGAAAAATTGTTCACCTGCGTTGCTCCCATCGTGAAGGGGGAAAGCTCCATTTGGGCCAATGCCCTAAAAACGAGTTTTTAAAGATACAAATGAAGAACATTCCTTTTGCTTCAGCATTGGAAGCTTAATGTATGCTCAGGGTTTTTTCTAACCGACATGCTTTTCTTTTGGAATCTAGGAAAATACATTTTAAACCGGGGCTTGACCACTGGAAAGTTCAAAGAAAGTCTTGAATACTTCAAGGGACAAAAAAATTTTAAACTTATGTAAAACGTCAATATTGAAGTAATTGGGTTTTCGATTCGACTTCGCCGGTGCGTTGATTCTCGAAAAACAACATCAGGGTTTCATTTTTTTGTTAGCTGGTGGAAACCCCTTTTTTGGGAAGTGCCAACAACTTTTCTGCTACTTTTTACTATGGAATTGAGTTCGTTTCGTGTTTTTTAGGGACCTCACAAGGCGAGGTTTAAGATTTCATCGAAGGGCTTAACTTGTGGATTCATATCTAAGCCGCTGAGGATGTATTGTGACAATTCCTGCAGTCTTTTTGCTAAAAATAATAAGATGGAAGTCGAAGCAAACATATCGACATAAAGTATTTGGGCCCAAAGGGGAAATGTTTAAAAATAAAAAGTGGTCATTCATATATTAACACAAGTTGATGTTAGCCGATCCTTGACTAAAGGGACCACCACAAAGATTTAAGGTCATGTTGTCAATATGGGATTGGTTCATTATGGTTATGAAACTCTATAGATAGATATTTCTCATATTTTTTTGCAAAATTTTGTTTATTTGGGAATATCAATAAGTTTGGGCCTAAATAAACTTATTTTTTCATTAAACTTTGGGAAAAAGGGTTTTAAAACTTGAAACATTGTAAACTGGAAGATACTACCGAGTAAAAAGGGGAAAATATCGCCAGATTCGTGTATTGGTTTTTTTAAAGTCAAGGGTTTGAGTATTAAAATAAAATAACGGGCCAAAGGGGGGAAATTTTGGGTGGGGAAGTATGGTCCAATTTTTTTTTTGGAAAACCCCAAACCCCAACTTTTCCCCTAACACAATTCCCAGTTCCATTTCCACTTTAAACCTAATCAAAAACTTAAACCCCCTAACCATTACATGATTTAGGAAACTTTGATGGAAATTTCCTATAAATACTATTTACAAAGGGCCTAGAGCAGAAAAATGCTATTAAAAACCATACCCTCTTGTGAGTTTTTTTAATGCTCTGAAGATCTTGAAGGTTTCCGGACTTGACGGTTTTTGTCTTTTTTCGTATTAAGCAATGGCAAAGGTTTTGTGATTTTTCCATTCCGCGCAATTTATGTTTTTATTTTGTTTGGCTTTCAGATAATACTATTTTCCAATCTTTCACCCTTTAAATCTTCAACATTAGAAAGGAATTCAAAATTCAAATGACCCAAATTTGATGCTTCTCCTCTAGTCTATATAACTTTGATAAATTCAAGGGGTTTTGAACAACCATGAGTAAATGAGCTTGCCCAAATTGTAAGGGTTGAAAAATCCACCATTTTTTTCTAAATTTAAGAATAAGAGAGGGTGTAGCTTGAAAATGGTTATGAAAAAATGTTGAAGATATATAAAGCTTAAACCGCATGGGAAAAGGGTTTTGATCGCAGCTGGCCAAATGGTCAACAATTATATAAACATAACATTTTAATTGACAATCATTTAAGCCCCGTGAATAATCCCCCGAAAAAAATTTGGGAACCTTATAATATATCTACATCTATTATAACATAATTTTTACTTATTTATACCATAATTTAAAATTTTTAAAAATGTAAAATTTTATAA
>JBBMOL010000835.1:0-65016 GCA_037954665.1 Laguncularia racemosa
AAAAATGTTGCAAACTATGGGGAAAATGCATTGCATGTAGACGGCAAAGTCTAAAGAATGCCCCATGGGAATACATTCTTTGGGCTTTTTACCTAATCAACCCTAAAATTGACATCTTTATAGACTTTATACAAAGGGCTACCATGATCTCAAAGTGGTAAAGATAGGATATTTGTTGTTGTCAATAGGTTTAGTAAGATGACTCATTTCTTTGCCAAATTCTAAAACTAATGATGCACGACACATTGTTGATTTGTTCTTTAGGGAGATCATGCGGTTACATGGTTTGCCTAGATCCATGTGAGTGATAGAGATGTGAAATTTTTGAGCCAATTTTTAGCATACTTTTGTGGAATAGGTTAGGCACTAAATTGTTGTTCTCTACTATTGTACACCCTCAAATTGATGATCAGACGGAAGTAGTCAATGGGACTCTTCAACCTTATTGCGTACCGTGATTTATAAGAATTTGAAACAAATGGGGATATGTTGCCTCATGTAGAATTGCATATAACAGGACTGTGCATTCACTACATCATATTCTCCAGTTGAGGTTGTTATAGCTTTAACCCATTGACTCCATTGGATATTTTGCCTCTACCCATTAACGAATTTATTGATTTGATGGAAAGAAAAAGGTAGAATTTGTTAGGGAATTGCATGCTCAGGTTTGAACCAACATTGAGAAGAAAAACGAGCATTATGCTCATCGGGCCCAAATAAAGGACGTGTAAAGACTGCGTTCCATCTAGGAGACTAGGTGTGGGTACTTTTTGAGAAAGGAGAGATTTGTCGAGAAAGCGGAAGTCTAAATTGCACCCTAGGGGAGATGGACCTTTTCAAATAGTGGAATGCATAAATGATAATGCTTACAAGATCGACTTTACCAAGTCATTATGGGAATGTAAATGCAACTTTTAATGTTTCTGACCTTACTCTTTATGATGTAGGTGATTTAAGGATGAGTCTTTTCGGGGAAAGGAGGGAATGATGAGGATTGACTAGCTTAAAAGTTAATGAACCAAAGCCCGATGACCCACTACATGGTATTAGGGGTTTAAAATGACCCCGAGCTAAAAGTTAAGAAAATGATGAAGCTTTCCCAAAGATTATGATGAGATCCATGATGAGAGCCAACCCGGGAAAGAAGAAATGTGGATCCTCTTGAAGTGCCCCTTGGACCGATCACAAAAAATCGAGTAAAATTAGCAAGATTTAAAGGGTTGAAAAAGGTTGTCCAGAACCCAAAAAGGTTTGGGAGCAATCATGGATTTGGGAAAGGTTTGGGAAACCCAACCTTTGGGAAAACCCCTTGCTTTGTACAAGTTATACTGGAAAACGGGTTGAAGAGGCCCGTGTACTTAATGATGGATCCATGTTTGAAACCCAAAACCGGGAAGAAGAAATGTGGATCCTCTTGAAGGTTTGCCGGACCGATCACAAGAAATCAGAAAAACCGATTAAAGGGAAGCATTTAAAGGGGGGTTGAAAAAGGGTTTTGTCCATGAAGCCGGAAAGGTTTGGGGACCCAATCAGGGGTTTGGGAACGGTTTGGGAAACCCAACCATTGGAAGCCCCTTTGGGTTTTTTGTCCCAAGTTATACTGGACCGGGTTGAGGGGGCCCGTGTATTTTTAAGGCACGGCCTGTGGGACCCCTGAAGATTCCCTAGAATCAACAGGGCTAGATACAGGGTTTAAAAAGGCACGGCCTTTGTTTGGAGTCAAGCAAATCCCAGAAAGATCAGGGTAAAGCCCAGGGGTGTATTTTTGCCAAAGTTGCACAGACAGATACAGGGTCAAAGTAAGGGGCTTGTATGTTGAAAAAGTTGCACAACAAAAAAAGGCCAAAAAGTCCCGGGCTTTTTACACGGGCCGTGTACCCCCCGGGTCGGCCACCCTTTTTTCGGTTTCCCCGTTTTTTGTCACTTAACTAAACTCGCCCTTTTTGGGGACTTTTTTTTTACAAAATTTGAAACCCTAGTATAAAGCTCCTAGGGTTTAAAAACATTAGAAAATTAGACATCATTAAAACATTAAAACATTTTTGAGAGGCACCTCTTTTGGTTCTTCAAGAACTTAATTCAAAATTATAAGATTGATTCCGTGGCTTTCCCCGACTTATCAATGGGTTTTTTCCACCCCGATTGTGGCGTTTTACTTTTATCCCAAAGGGTTTCTTGTCTCGCTTTTTAAAAAGGGTCGCGGTTTTCCACTTTAGGTTTTTGGGCGTTTTGGGGCAAAAAATTTCCCGGGAACGTTTTGGGAATTGGGTTTGCACGAGTTGGCGGGTTCTTTATCATTTGGTATCAGAGTTTGGGGGTTTGTCAAAACATAAAAAGTTCGGTTGGGGGAAGGGTTTAATATCAAAAACCCAAAACCCCAAATCGTTCATATAAAAATTTTTTTCTTTTCAATTCCGAAAAATTTTAAAATTGTTTTTTGATAGTGTAGTTTTCAAGTCGATTTAAAAAAAAAAAAAAAGGGAGAAAAAATCACGCCCAAAAAAAAAAGAAGGGAAAAGAAAAGAAAAGGAAACGTGATCAAAAAAAAAAAAAAAAAAACAGAGGCAAAAAAAAAAATTTGGATAAAAAAATAGGGGAAAAAATTTTCAAAACCCCTGGGGTTGGTTTTTTAATTTTTACAAAAGGGAAAAATTGATTTTGTTGGGGTTTTTTCCAAGAAAATTGGGGAAGGGGGAAATTGGGGAGTGATTTCTTTCGTTTTGTGAGAATACCGAGTGACTGGTTTTATCCAATCTTTTGGATGAAACACGTAAGGGAGGGGATCGGGGGTTTTTGATCATTATATTTTTTGGTTGTACTAATTTTTTCTGCGGGAAACAATGCCCGGGACAAAAATTCCCCGGAAGGTGGGGGGGAAGGTTTAAATGCTAGGTTAGTAATTGAGGAAATTGAGGGGAGAAATAAAATAGGATTTTCCCCAAGAAAAGGGAACAAATTCATGAGACGGGGAAGAAAAAGACTAGAGCAACCCACAAACGTATTCAAAGGGCAAAAAGGGGGAGAGTCGTTCTAGGAGAGAAACCGGGGGGTGGAGATGAAATGTGGGGTGTTTGATTTTTGATGACCCTTCTTTTAGGAGTTATAGGGTTATAGTGGTCGGAATAGAGGGACTGAGTTTTGGGAAGATAGAGGAGATGGGAAATAGAGGGGATGATCAATTGGTGGGCAAAAAGAGGGAAGATTCCTTTTTCCCAAGGGAAGAATGCCCCCGAGGGGGTTTTTTGGGAATGGGAAAAAAAGGGTTTGGGATTGGGGTGTTTGATTGTAAACAACTTTAGAGGAGAAAAAAGGGGAAAAACTTGCTGCCATTGAATTTTCAATTATTTTTAAAGTTGGGGGGGCAATTAATTTTAAATAAAAGAAGGGTGGCGAGCCCCCTATTGAGCCCTTGGGGAAAGAGATAAAAAGAGAAATGAGAAAGCTTTTAATACCTGCGATTACTATCGTGAATTGCACAACAATTTTGCAAACTCTGAGGCAGGGAAGCCGAAGTGTAGTGAGTACTTCAAGGGGATGGAAGTCACTAAGATTAGGGGGAATTTTTTGAAAAGGGGTAAAAAAGGCTACAATGGCTAGATTCCTTGCTGGGTTTTTAATAGAGAAAAACCAAAAAAGGGGTTTAATTTAAACATTATGTAGAATTGGAGGATATGGTTCCATGGCTATAAAGGTTTAGAACCAGGGACAAGCGGAAGGGTTTGTAGTAGTGTGTATTTTAACAGGGTAAAAGGTTCATTTCCCCTTTGGGAAAACTTTTAAACAAAGGAAGAAGGAAGAAAAGCCTTTTCCTACCAAAAACCCAAAAGGGGGGGAGGCAAGCGGGTTCTAATCCTGGGAATCAAGGTAACCCTGAATCTTCTACTTCTAGAAATGTGACATTAGATGCTTTAAAAGCCCCAAAGGTTTAAAGGCCCTATTGCTAATCAATGGGCCAAATAGGCGTGTGAGATTTTGGTGATGATTGGTTTAGTATGAGCTGAGGGGGTGTTTAAGGAGATGATAGCCCCCCAATTTGAGGAAATTTTGTGATGATGAGGAGCCCGAATGGGAAGGGTAGGGCAAATAAATGAAAAGCTTTGAATGTGCAGGTGAAGGAAAAAAAGAGGAGGGGCAAAGGGGGGAATTTTATTTCATACTGATGTTATTAAAGGGGGATCACAAATTTTTTTGTTTTTATTATTGATGGGGGAAGTTTTTCCCCAAAGTTTGTGAGTAATTTTATTGTTGAGAGGTGGGGCTCAAAACTGTTTTGACACCCAAATTTCCCTTAAATTGCAGTGGTTGAATGATAGTTTTTTGAGATTTTGGTGGGGAAGGGAAGCCTTTTATTGGGTTTCGCATTGGTAAAAATATGAGGAAGGGGGGTTTGTGATGTAGTGCCAATGCAAGGGATGTCATGTTTTGTTTTGGGGGGGCCATGGCAATTTTATAGGAAGGTTGTGATGATGGCTTTTTTAACAAAATAAACGCTTTTTACCCCAAGGGGAAAAGCTTTAATCTTAAAAACCCTTTAAAAACCTAAACAAGTTATGGGGGAAACCCAAATTTCAGCTACAACAGTCATTTTGCAAAAAACAAGGTGAGTGAAAAAACAAAAGTGAGAGGGGAGAGGGGCAAAAGACAAAGAGAAAAAAAAATATAAAATCAAGATCAAAAGGGAAAAAGGGGAGGAAAGGGTGGAAAAGTGTGAGGGGCCAAGTTTTAAGGGGGATTTAACTTTGGTGGTGGGGTGAAAAGGGGAGGGCACCCCTTTCAAAAGGGAAAAGTTTTGGGCAAGAGCATTTTAGTGGCAGGGGCGTTAGTGTGAAGCAACCATTTTTTCGGGGTTTTTTAAGGGGAAAAATGTTTTACTACTAAGAAAATTTTCTAACTCTTTGCCTTGGTGGTTTTTGTCTTTTGTGCCCGGATTTTGAAGATGTCTTTTTGAGGAGGGTTTTAAGGGGGTTTTAAACCCGTTCATGGTATTGAGACCAGATTGACATTGTACCCAAAGCATCGGTTTTCCCAAAAAAGCCAGCTTACAGGGAAAACCCCGGAGGAAGCAAAGGAAAATCCAAAGGAGGTGAAAAAATTAATGGAAAAAAAGGGGAACGGAGGGAGACATGAGTCAAAAATTGGGATTCTTGTGATTTTGGTGCCTAAAAAGGATGGGAAAAGGAGGATGCGTGTTGGAAAAGGGCCCCGCCAAACAACAAACCCCAAGGTAAAGTATCATATCCCATTCCGTGTTTTAAAAACTTTTTTAGATTGGTTATATGGTATTGTTATTCCTCATGGGGCCTTGGATAGATATTTCCATAGATTTTTTGTTAGGATTTCTAGGCCCAAGCATGGGTTTGGGTTCTAATTTTTTTGATTGTGGATAGGATTTTTAAATAGTTCATTTCCTTCCCCAGTCATAAAAATGATGATGCTATATACTTTTTTGAATTGGGTTTTTTAAAAAAGGGGATTGCTTTTGCATGGTATACCTAGAGCATTGTTATGATTTGGATGTAAAAATTTTTGAGTCCCTTAAATTTGGGGGAAATAAATTTTGGGGGAAAATTTTTGGGAAATAAATGGATGTTTTCAACTATCTGTCACCTACAAACTGATGGGCAAATTGATGTGGGGTTAAAAAGGACATTAAAATTTAAAATTTTTAGGGGGGAATCATAAGAAGAAATTAGGACTTGGAAAAAATTGCCTACCATTTGTGGGGGTTTTCATGTAATAGGGCTTTAAAAAAGCATTATTCTTTTTCACCATCGAGATTGTGTTGGGTTTTTATCCATGGTTACCATTTATTTATTGCCATTTTCAAACCCAAAAAGTTTGTTGGTTTTTTAAGCTGATTTTAAGGGAGATTTCTTGGGGAAAGCTAAACATTGAGCGAAGAACTGGCAGTAGTGAAAAAACCAAAAGGGTTGTCAACAAGTTGTTTTTAAACCCTGGAGTTTGATTTGGGTTCACATGGCAAAGAGCAGTTTCCCCTTACAGCGTAGATCTAAATTACTTCCTGAGGCATGGCCCAATTCAAATTTTTGAATACATCTAGATTAGCATACAAAAGAGTTAAGGTAAGATCCAGTAAGTTCATTTTAAATTTTACTGTCTGAGCCTTTGATGCAGGAAATGATTTGAGGACAAATCCTTTTAAAGAGGAGGGAAGATGAGATCCATGATAGAGCCAAGCGGAAGAAGAAATGGGGATCCTCTTAAAGTGTTTCCCGGGGACCGATCAAAAGAAATCGAGCAAACGTTTAAGGGAAGCATTAACGGGTTGTAAAGGTTTCCAAAAAGCCGGAAAGGATTGGGAGCAATCAGGATTTGGGAAAGGTTAGAAAAACCCATTGGAAGCCCCCTTGTTTTGTAAAAAGTAACTGGACGGGGTTAAAGAGGGCGGATTTTCAAGGCAGGGCCCGGGGAGGACTCTGAAGATTGCCTAAAATCATACACGGTTTTAAAAAAGGGTTTAAAAGGGCACGGCCGTGTATGGGTCAAGCAAATCCCAGAAAGATACACGGTAAAGTACAGGGGGTGTATGTTCCCAGAAGTGCACAGACAGATACACGGTCAAAGTAAAGGGCGTGTAGTTGCCAAAAGTTGCACAGACAAGTCCCGGCCAAATACCGGGGGTCACAGGCCGTGTTTCCCCTGTCGGCCAGCTTTTCTGTTTCAGTTTTTATTTTCATTAACAAAACTAGCTTTTTGACTTTTTTTTTACACAAATTGTAACCGTATAAAACCCCCCCCTCCTGGGGTTTTAGAACATTAGAGATTAGACATCATTGAACATTAAACATTTTTGAGGGGCCCCTCTCGGTTTTTAAAGAATTTAATTCGAATTATAATTTGATTTCCATGGCGTTCATCCGACTTATCATGGGTTTTTTCCTCCGTTTGTGGCGTCTTCATTTTTACCAAGGTTCTTGTCTCGCTTATAGACAAGGGTCGCGGTTTTCCATTTTGGGTTTTTTGGGCTTTTGGGAAAAGAATTTCCGAACGTTTTGGGTTTTGGGTTTCGTCACGATTAGGTGGTTCGTATCAGTTAGTCAGGACTAAAAGGGAAAAGGGAACCAAGTTTACTAAAGGAGAATCGCCCTTCATTAACTTGATTCAAGCTTCCCACAAAGGTGTGAAAAGACATGAGAGCTTTAAGATAAATTAGTTTTAAAAGGAAATTGAATCAAAGGGAAACGTTTGGGTTTTTATGCCTTTATTTTTTTTGCTTAAAAATTTTTTACCCCTTTTTAAGTCAAGCCTTTTCTTTTTTAGAAATTTTGGGTTTTTCTAAGAAAATTTATAGCTTACGTGATGGAGGGGTGGCACATCTTTGGGAAAATTTTTTTGATTGAATACACAATTTTTTGAGGGGGTCTCTCTTGTTCTTTGAGAAAAACTCACCAAATTTTTTCAAATTAAAAAGCTTGGGGAAATCCCCGATAACTGAGGTTGAATCAAATTTTGGTGGGGTCTAGTTTTTTCAAGCTTTTTCAAGACATTCCTTAAGGGGCCCCAATTTAAAAAACGATGCCAGGTTTAGGTTTTAAAATACCTTTGTTTACACATTTGCGTAAATTTTTTTTAATGTAGCAATTGCATTTTGCGACTATCACCGAGAAAAGAACACACAATTTTCCCTTGAATTCAATAAGGGTGTGGAAAAGTTCTCCCTTGTATGTCCCCTTTACATCTGGTATGGTCATAACACTAATAATACATTAAAAATAAGTATTTTTCACCCTTTTTTTCCCCATGTTCAGGGCCCAATCATATAATAATTCCCGTAGAGCTATGGATAAATTTTTTGGGTCGATAACTTCTTCCTGATCCTTCATTGTTTCCCTTATAACATCAACCCCTTTTTTTAAGACACTGCGCAACCCTTTTTGAAACCCATGCTTTAAAAATTTTAAATTTGCGCATTTTCCCATGGGTTAACCCCGGTACTGCACCTAAAATTAGATCCAAGCACCTTTTATCTTTCCCAGAAACATTCTTCTCCTTATTAGTGCTAGAGATTTTTTTTCCTAGCCTTAGCATGCTCTCCCCTTCCTCTTGTCCCCCCATCTAGCCATCGCTCCAATAGTTTTGTTGTTTCCTCATTTACTAGTGGGCCCAAAAGGGGTTAAAACACCTCTACCCTTTTTCAAAACTAATGTATAGCCTTTTCAAATTATCATACCTCTCAAATCTACAACGCAGGCAATCTCTTTTTTCAACCCCGACAAATTTTGCTAAGGTTTTTCTTAGAGGCTGACTGATCACATCGATCAAAAGTGTCTTAAACTCCTGTTCATAGTCATCGATTGTTTTGCCTCCCCGCCTTTTTGTTTGGGGAACATAAAAGTTCCCCCTTAATGTTCAGGTATGAACCTTTTCTTCAAAAACCTTTCTGTCCCGCTGGGTTGTTTTTAGCCCCTCTACCCCTTTGCCTGCAATCACCAGATTTTCCACTTAAGGCGCTTAACCTATGAATTCCAAAGTTGTAAGACGAACCCTAGTGTTATCATCAATTCATAACACTCGAACAAACCCTCAACCTTGTCCTCCCAATTTAAGTAATCATCTACTGAACCCCTACCAACGAATGAAGGCATATGCAGTTTCACATACTCCAATCCCCAAGGTGGTTTGAAATCCTTGTTTGGGTAAGGGTCATTCCCAAAATTATCATCTCTATCTATCAGTTTGAGGGTGTGCAACAGTAGAGAACAATAATTTAGTGCCTATCCTATTCCATAGAGTACACCAAAAATGGCTCAAAAGTTTCACATCCCTATCACTCATAATGGATTTAGGTAAACCATGCAACCGTAGAATCTCCCTAAAGAACAAATCAGTTATATGTCGTGCATCATTAGTTTTAGAACAAGCAATAAAATGAGCCATCTTACTAAACCTATTAACATTCTCATAAAATTTTCCTTTAAAAGCTTTCCCAATACCAAAAATTTTAAATTATGCAAAGAAGTCAAAAAAAGATCCCCTTCGAAAAAGTGCTTTTTGGCACCACATTTTCCTTTCCTTGTTTATATTGATCACGTAGGGAAAAGGGTTTTTGATAAATTCCAACCACTTGGCAGCCTTTTTTGTTCAATTTTCCCCTAATTTTCAGATCCTTTAGACCCCAAATGATCAAAATGAATGATAAACTCCTTAGGCCATAAGTAATGCTGCCACGTTTGTTGGGTCCTCACTAAGGCATACATTTCCCCCATCATACACTGGATAATTTAATGCAGCACCTTTGATTTTTTTGCTAAAAAAATGTTTCGCTTGGAATCTTGCATCAACACCCCAAACCAATCCCTTTTTCCCAAAGCATTGCTTTAAAATCTCAAATATTTTTTCTAAAAAAAATTGGGCAAACTAGTAAAGATGCATTATTTAAAACTTACCTTTCGGGTTTGAAAAGCCTGCTCAGGCTTCAATCTACTTGAATTAAACATTCTTTTTAAAAAGGGTCATTTAGAGGAGTAACTATGGAACTGAAGTCTCTCACAAATCTCCTAAAAAAACTTGCTAAGCCATGGAACTCCTGACCTCTTTTTGCATTCTTTAGTGTTAGCCACTCCCGAATCACCCCCACCTTTTCCTCATCCACAACAACCCCCCTCGACACCAAACAAAAAAACCAAAAAAAACCACAATTTCCATACAAAAGGTGAAATTCTTTAAATTAGCATATAATTTGGTTTTTCCCCTCAAAACTTTAAAACCCCACACACTACAGATCTAAACCGATCATCTAATTTCCTATTGTAAATTGTAAATTAGAATGTCATCAAAGTAAACAACGAAAAATTTTTCCCCAATAAAATTACGCAGAACATGATTCATTAGCCTCATAAAAGTGCTAGTTGCTTTTGTTAATCAAAAAGGGCATTACCATCCATTCATAAAACCCATGTTTTAAAAAAGCCCGTTTTCCTTTTCTTTCCCCCCCCTCTTTCATATGAATTTGATAATACCATTCTTTTAAATTTAAATTTTTGGAAAATAAACAACACCATGCAATTCATAAAGGGCAAAATCATCAAACCCTAGGGAAGGATTTTGTATTTAACAATTATCTTGTTGATTGCTCAGCAGTCAACACACTTTCGCCATGTCCCACCCCTTTTTGGGGAATCAGGATGACAGGGCCCAAACCCGGACGAGGCTTTCCCTTACAAATCCTTTCTCCACAAATTTATCAACCTGCCTCTAAATTTCCTTTACCTCCTCAAGATCAGTCTGGTAAGCGGCCGATTAGAAATAATCACCTGGGGAAAAAATCAATCGATGCTTTGATACCCTCGTAGTGGAGGTAGAAACCCTTTGGGGAAAATTCCCCTAGGAAACAAATCTTAGTATTCCTACAAAAGAGACCTACCATATTAAGCAAAAAAAAGGTTAAGGTCAGCTTAGTAAAATCCCACGCCCTTGGGTACATAAGTACAAGTTTTTTGTTTCCTTGCTAACATTGTACTTTTTACCTCATTTTTTCTTGCAATTTTCCTTCTCTCAGTGTTTTTGAATTTTTTTTCCTTTCATGGCTCACCAGGTTTGTCCCCTCACTCTTTTCTTTCTTCCACCCTTTTTTCCGCGAAACACCCCTATTTTTCTCTCTAAACTCTTTTACTATCCAAACCTAAATCCTCACAAGCTTTCCAGGTTTCTGGGGAGTTAGAATCCCCTTTCCCTTTTTTTTAAAAAACAAAAGAAAATTGATTCTTGTACTGATTATAATCCCCTTTCCCCATCAAAACTACCATGGCCCGACCTAAAAATTTTGATGACTAGCCTCATGGGAACTACATCATACATCACCTAAATCACATAATTCCCTATAAAAAAGGGAAATAAAAACCCTACCTGGTCACCTTCACTTCCCCAACTCATTAAAAACCACTGCAATCTTACGATTTTGGGATTTTTTATCGTTTTTAAACCCCCACCCTTTTTTCAAGCAACAAGGTGCTAACAACGCTAGTGCAGCTCGACAAATCAATAAATCAAGCTAAAAAACCCTTTTTAAAAAACACGGACATCGGGTAGAAAGATGTGCTAAAGTTAAAACCCCTTTCCCACCATCATTTTGAGGTTAGTACTGGGGACCGTCTAGAACAAATAACTCCTACTTAGGGGTCCTTCTAATTCGACATCATCATTTTCCTCTAAGGGTGATGTACCCCATCTTCCCCCAAAACAAACTCTCCATATCTCTATTATCGTAAATGATCATGGGTTTCTTTGAATTTGGAAAATTGAGATGCATTATGTCCATACCCCCTGACACTTGAAACTTTTGGTATCACAAGTTCTCAAAGATGGTTTAGGGGTTAGATTTACCTTTAGAAGCAGTAACGGGACTTTTAGCCCTTTACTTTTCCTATTTTGATTTAAAAGTCTATGGGATTTTTCTTCCAATTGGTTTCCCCATGAAAAGTTAGAAGTCTTTCTCATTTTTTTGGATGCCCTTATCCCTTAAATTTGTTTTTCTCTACCTTAAATCCCCCCTATGCAACAACTCCTCCATGCCCATATAGTGATGAAAATCCACCCCCCCGTCAGCAATCCCCTATTCAACTCTTTAAAATGAACCTAGCCTTTGGGTAGCCTCATTATTCCTCCTTGACTTTTTCCCCTAATCAGGGTTACCTCCTTTTCTTTATAATAGTCCTCAAACGCTCCTGGGAACCCTTGTGCAACCTTTGGAACTTCCTAAGCAAACCCTTTGTGATAATGACAAAGGGGAAAAACCCCCTTTTGCATAATGGTCTTCATCTCAATCCCGGGTCCCTAATAAGCCTCCCCACCAAAACCTACGTCAATTACGTACTAACGGGTCCCACCACACATTAACATATCTAGAAAATTCAATTGCACAATTTAAATTTTTCTTCTCCCGGTGTAATTGTAGCACTCAAATACATGATCCACTTTCCTCTCCCACTCTACTATAACTTTAGATCTTTTTTTCCCCTTAAATGAAGGTATCTTCTTTTTGATACTCCCCAAATTACTATCTCGCCTCTGGGTATTCCCTCTCCCCTCAAAAATTATATTGATGGGCAGACCCCATAAACAAAATCACCATTAAATACAGATACCAAACCCTTTAGACTTGATGATATTTTGGATGAGCTTTATGGTTCACAAGATTTTCTCCAAAGTTGATCTTAAAAGGGGATATCCCCCAGATTCGGATGGGGGAAGGGGATGAATGGAAGACCGTTTTTAAAAACCTGCCATGGACTTTACGAATGGTTGGTTATGGGCCCCTTTTTTTTGAGTAATGCTCCCAGCCCCTTTTATGAGATTGATGAAAACCAAAGTATTGAAGGAGTTTTTAGGGGAAAAAAAAATTGTGGTATATTTTGATGATTTTTCTATTTACAGCAAAGAACCCAGAACAACCAAGGGGGAGGGATCTTCGGGGAGTATTCTCAGTACTGAAGGCACAAAAGTTATTTGCGAATTTTCAGAAGGGTTTTTCCCTTTTTAAACTGGGGGGTAACATTTTTTTGGGGTTTTTTTTGTCAGGTGCAAAGGGGTTAAATGGATGAGGAGAAAGTGAGGGGAGTTAAGGTGGCCAACACCCACCCAGTTAAATGAGGTAAAAAGTTTTCATGGGCTTTTCATCTTTTTTTTTGACCTTTGTTTCCAAAAATTTCCCGTAGCATTGTTTTGCCCTCTTTATAAAATGGAAAAAAAAAAGAGTTTCCTTTATTTGGATAAAAAGGGCCCAGAGGAGTTTTGAAGAGATTAAGGAAAAACTCCCCTTGTGCCCCCTTACTGATCTTTCCTGATTTTGAAAAAAATTTTTTGAATTTGGAAAATTGGATGCTTCCGGGATTGGAATTGGGGCTGTAAAGCAGGAGAAGAGGCCTATTGCATATTTTAGTGAAAAGTTGATTTGGGGCAACTTTGAACTATTCTATATTATTTAAGGGAATTTTATTCCTTAGTTAGGGCCCCTATCGTGGGACTTTAAACTCCTCCCAAAGGAGTTTATTATTTTTACAGATCATGAATCTTTTTAAACATTTTAAGGGGCAACATAAATTTGGGGCCCAAGCGTCAGGCTAAGTGGGCTGAAATTTCTAGAGGGGTTTTTCTTTGTGATTAAGTACAAAAAAAAACAATTTAGAATTTGTTGCTGACGCTTTATCACGACGGTATGTACTAATCACTTCTCTTCATCAAAATTAAATGGGTTTCGAACTGTTGAAAGGAACAAATGTAATGTTTATGAGGAAATTTAAAATTTTTTATGGAAGGTGCTTGGAGGCGGGGTGTATTAAAGGTTAATTTTATGATTTTGGGTGGGTTTCCCTTTTTAAAAAGGAAAACTTTTTATTTTAACTGGATCTTGAGGGAATTGTTGGGGAGGGAAGCACTGCAGGGGGTTTGTTAGGGCATTTTGGTGAGAAAGAACTCTACCCCTATTGAGGGAGAAATTTTTACTGGAAAGGCATTATAAAGGGGTTCCATAGGGGATTAAAAGGTGGGTGTTTTTTTAAAGAGCCCCAAGGGGGGGAAAGGGGCACAGGGTGAATATATTTCCTTTACCTATACCAAACTATCCCCTTGGGCCCGATATCAGCAGGGTTTTGGGGTTGGGGTTACCCCGAACACAAAGAGGGGAAAAACTCTATTATGGTGGTTGTTGATCCATTCAGCAAAATGTCACGTTTTGTGCCATGCCCCAAAACAGACGTGATCTTTTTTTTGCTCACCTTTTTTTTGCCGGAAATTGTCAAGTTACATGGAAATTCCACACAGCATAGTGTCAACAGAGATACTAAAATTTTCCCTTTGTTTTTTTCTGGAAAACACTATGGGGAAAAAACTGGGACTAAACTGATGTACAGTACCTCTTTTTCCATCCCCCAACCCGACGGGCAAACAAGGTTGTCAAACCCCACGCTTTGGGGAAACTTCCCCAGAGCAAAAAGTTGGCAAGAACCTTACTGATTGGGACTTGTATCTTCCTATTGTTTTAGTTCGCTTACAATAGGTCTACTCATAGTTCAAAACCCTAAGTCTCCCCTTTTAAGTTGTTTATGGTATAAAACCCCTTTTATTTCCCCCGGATTTTATAGCTAGACCACGACAAAGGGAAAAAAGTTTTTAGTGGAGTTTTACCGAGCACAACAGATTCAAACATACATGATCGGACCACTTAACACCTTCAAAGACCCAGGTTTTTTGGGGGTATTCTGATTATATTATTGGTTGATTGAATTTCATCATTTGAACATTGGGGTTCATTTGAAAAGTGCCATTTTTGGATCCGATTTTGCCTAGACTTGAGATAGTTGATCTTAAGTCTTTGGATGTGCTTTAAAAGTGTGATTAGGCACATAAACAGGTATTTTGGGAGGAGTTGACCAGAAACCCGAATCAAGAGTACTTTTCATCCAGCTCCAAGGCCTCTCTAATTAAGGATGATTGCCTCAAAGTTTGTCTTTTGGCTCTTGACAAACACAATCGGAGCCCGAAAAAGCAATAAGGGGTTGTTAAAACTTTGAAATCTTCTATCTTTACAGCATCTCCCACGGGTATCAAATTAATATCGGGTTGGAGTTGGCCTTTTATATATGGAGACAGGCACATGACTCTCGATCTAAGGGGATTTACTGCGGCAGCTTCATCACCATTTGCTGAAGAGCATGGACATTTTCCAAGACCCTGGGCCAGAGGCCGTCAAGTGCAATCAGGAAAGAATCTCTTATGGGCCGTTTGCCAAGTGGGGAGTGAAAAAAAATCACAAGAACTTCCCGCACTTCTAGCAGGCCGCATCCTTCTACACAATCCTCCAAAGCTGCTCCTTCCTTGTCTTCACCTGGTGAGTCTTCTATTCCCACATCGGAGCGGGTACTTGACCGCTTGGCATCCATTGAGAAGACCCAAGGTGAGATGAAAGTTCAACAATAGGGGTTGAAAAAGAAAGAAAAAAAATTTAGAAAATTTGTAGTTCACGTTTTTCCAGTCGCTGGTTAAGTGCTTCCCAGCGGGGAAAGCCAGTTTGCCCACTTATCCCTTTCCCTGAACCTGAAGAGGAAGTTGACCAACGGTGATAAAGAAAAAGGAAAACGGGGAGAAAGTGAAGAAGATACAAAAGGAAACCACTGAGGAAGGGGAACCGATCAGCCAAGGGTGAGGAAAGTGATTGAAGGGGATGAAGCAACGAGAAGAAGATATGAAGATAGGAACTATTTTTGGAATATGAATGACTTTAAGTTAACTATTTTATTCTGCATATTCGAGGAGCTTTTTCTTTTGAGCAGACTCTTCCTTGCTGTGACTGTAATAATGACTGATCTCTTTTTACTTTTTTACCTTTTTTTTTGTTGGGTTTTGAATTTTGCTGTCAGGCGCATCCTGCAAATGAAAAACCGGTCCCATAATTTTTCCTTTGGGGAGCTTCATTGAATAGATGATCGACATTCCGCTAGCTATGCAATTGGTCCGTCACTTTTTTAATCCGGGGAAGTCTTAGTTTTTTTTTCTTTTTTTTTTTTTTTTACTTTTTTTTTCTCATTTGGTTCTGAATGATAAAACTTTAGGGCAATGTCTCAATCTAAGTGTGGGGAAGGGGATACTAAAGAAATTTGATAAGGGTTATGCTGAATTGTATGAGTCTTAAAAAATTTCCCCTATTTTTTCTTTTTTTTCTTGATAATCGAATTTTAAATCATGATTGCAAATTACGTAGTATTTTGCATTTAGTGAAGAATTCCTCAAAAAAGAGTGTTGTGCAGTAAACCTTTGTCTAATAAGTTAAGGTAATAGAGGTTTGATGGGGTTCCTTTAAAACCTGGTCACCTAAGGTCATCTAGCCTGGGATCGACCGACCGAGGAAATTACCGTAACAAAATGAAATACCATAAAGGCAAAAGTTGAGAGGGTCCTATAACTCAAGTAATTAAGCCCATAGGAACACCCTCAATTGAGGGGATAACATTCGTTAACTTGGGTGACGAGCCTAGGATTATTGGCTGAAAACTCGTTACATGGGTTGCAAGATCCTAAACAGTTGAACTAAAAAAATAAGAAAAAAAAAAGGGATGAAAACAGTGAACTATTACAAAGAATAAAATCTTTGAAGAGATCAACTAAAAAGGAGGAGGAATCCAGGGAAAACATAGATGCAATGTACTTTCATTATTGATTGCTTTACTTAGAGAGATAATTGAGGAGATTATAGACTTTTTAATGGTGGTTGAAATGTACCACGTTTCCTTTTGCTCTTACTGATCTTGTGTCTAATTTTGATCATGAAGGCAATTGTTAAATGATGAGGGTAAAGTTTGGTTTACTCTGATTAATCCTAGAAATTTGACTAAAGTATCTTTGTTACAATACTTTCATGACTAGATGAGAAGCACACTCATTAGATTGAGGGATTGCATTGAGCTTTAAAGATTAAAATTCATAAATGCTAATGTGTGAGTAGTATTATTTGGTAACGATAATCATGATTAATGAGAAGTTTGATTAATGTTTTATTTTGCTTGAGGATAAGCAAAGATTTAAGTGTGGGGAAGTTTGATAAGTCGCAAAATACCCTTATCTAGAGTAATGAAATTGTGCTTTATTGTTGAATTTTTAGATGATTTATTGAAGAAAAGGGTGCTTAATGGAATGAATGTTAATTTTAGGATCTTCTAGAGTATTCTGGAGCTAAGGGAAGGCGTTTTGAAGAGTCAGAGCAAGTTTGGAAGGAATTGGATACATTACATGTGAAGAAAAAAATTATGGATAGTACACAAGCGAGATACACGCCCATGCACTTTGCTGTTTTACTTATGTATACTGAAGCAGATTTCCGGAAAGTACACGAGCAGAGTACACGCCCATGTACTTTGCTTGTGTATCTAAGTTTTGCTTTTGTTCGATGATGTTTCAAATACACGACTAATGTACACTCCCATGTACTTGCTCGTGTACATTCACATAAGGACAACTAGAAGTAAGCATGAGATACACGAATGAGATACACTACTTGGGTATCCGGTCGTGTATATATCCAATCGGGGTACATGCATAAATAGACCTTCAGTTTGCCCTAGAAGGGGGTTACGAATTTTCTCATTTACTCTCACTCTCATAACAGCAAGGGAAAGAAGATTTTGTCGATTCCAAGGGAGATTAAGACCCACGAAGAAGAAGATTTTATCTTTAAGGGTTGTGACCATGGATTTTATCTATTCTTCTAGTAATTGCGTTTCTTTTGTCAAATTTATGGAGGAGCAGACCCTAGATCTAGATTTTATTTGAAACTTCTCTGTCATGCGATAAAGATTCGATCCTTAATGCAAAGTTGTTGACTTTCTTATGATTAATTGCATGCTCTTCAATTGTTTCTTAGATTCATAGATCCGGAATATGAATTTATGCGTGATATCATATTAGTTAATTGAGAAATTACTCATATGATTAGATCTAATGCAATTAATGAGATTTGATTGTTCTTCTAGAGATAGGAAACAAGAGTCTTATGTTTACATCGATTATTTTGATGCAAATTCATGTGCTTTATGCAATTCTAGGTTGCTATTAACTAAGGAGAGATTCTATTTGATAAACCTAGATTAGATAGGTTAATATACTTGAGAAAGTATTTAAATTTTGACTAGAGAATTCGACAGTATAAGAAGTCAATTACGACAATCTTCAAAAATCTAATAATTACATGATAGAGAAGGAATAAAATAAGATCTAGATTGCTTTTGTTAATTGATAAATCTTCATAACCATTGTTGTTAGTGAGTTGTTATTTTTTGAGATTAGAGTAATCAAGTTTCAAACAACATTATTAAGCTACGGTTAGATAATAGGAACGGAGTTAGTACTAGTAATTGGTGAAATCTCTGAGGGACGACCTTGTGCTTATTTTGCTATATTACGTTTACGATAGGTGCACTTGCCTATTGCTTCTAGTAGGATTAAAAACAAGAATTCAATTTATTAAAACTACGATTGGCAACAATCACATGTTTACCCCTTTTTCTATTATATTTGGTAAGAAAATTTCCCATGTGTTAAAAGGTTTTTCCTCTTTTATTTTGTAACCTTAAGAACTTACTTTAAATAGTCCCTTTTCCCATATGTCACATCTTGAATATAAAACATATTTCTGACCTCTTATAAGTTGTAACTTTCAAATTGTTTTACTCTTATCAATACCTTTAGTAAGGATTGTTGTGATTGCCCTTATTCTAGGCTTGTACATCATATTAATTTTAAGACGATATCACATTTGATTCTTGTGGTGCATAATATTCACTGGAAACCCTCATATTTCTACTAATTTACCCATTTTCCATGATAGTTTCTTCAGTACTTGGAGAAGCCCATAGTTAGTCACTCTAGTAAATTGATACCTTAGCGATTATTGGGAGCTCCTAAGCATATAAATGAAAGATTATTTGATTACTACTAAATTGTG
The DNA here is from genome assembly GCA_037954665.1 of Laguncularia racemosa. Lineage (NCBI taxonomy): Eukaryota > Viridiplantae > Streptophyta > Magnoliopsida > Myrtales > Combretaceae > Laguncularia > Laguncularia racemosa. Next base: position 18,455 of record JBBMOL010000835.1, read on the forward strand.
TTTTGATAGGCTACCCAGTTTATAAAGTTTCCTTAGAATTCTCATGATCATTTCATATCTAAGAATTTTCAATCAAGTTTAAGAACCATAATAGGGGGAAAGAGATGGCAATATGTTGCAAAAGCTACTACTTGGTAAAGATTGGCAATGTCACAATTGCAAAATCTCATAAGGGAAAAGCTCAATTCCAACTAAGGAATTGAGATTTAATTCTAATTCAAGAAGAGAGAATATTGCCTTTATACATGAAAGTGAGCGATATTTAGAAAAATTGAATTCTAATTATCAAAGTAGGAACGGAAACAAGGTAAAGGGGAAAGAAATTACTAGCCAAAGCAAAATTGTTGTTCAAAGACAAGAATTTCCTTCTATAGTCAATACTATAATGAAAATTCCAAATTTTCCATAGTCTCCTTTAGCAGTCAACAATTGGTCTTATTTGAAGGGTACAATTGAAAAATTTATTTTCATCTGAAAGATAACCTTGTTTGGCACTGTTTGTTTCCAAATTAGCTAAACCAATTTCACTTTATACCCTCCCACCATGCTTAGACCACCTGTTTTAAATATCACCCCTCATTCCTTTAGTCCACTAGAAAATTTTTAACCCCACTCCTCCCCCCTCAAACCTTAACTATAAGACAATAGACTAATTGTCTCAACCCAATCTTTTATGGATCCCATGTGACCCTTCTCAAAGGGGTTTCAACATTACATCCCCTACCCCACTCACCAACCCAAAACCCATTACACACCCAAACTTTAATCCTATCGTATAATTAAGAACTCAAACAACCCATATCTCCCGGCATATAACAGCATCTTTAGTCATCAAGTCTAGTTCCTTTCTCCTCTTACAAAAGCATTAACAACTTATTCCCAAGAATGAGTAGAAAATCTGATGAACTTGAGTAAGCTTTCCCCTTCAATATTAAGAAGAACAAAGAAGCATATACCTCACCAAATCCAAAGCAACAGCAAAAGAAAATAGTAACTAAATGACAAAATAAACACTCACATTCATGGTAAAAGGGCAGTGAAAGGAAAGTTAGAGTTTAATAGTGAACAGTTAAATTAAATTTTGAGGAAGTTTCTAAATGCTTCTATTGTTTACCTATATGAATGTAAAAAATCTTATATTTACTTTATGTAAAAATCTATTTGAATTTCTCTTTTCCCTTTTTTACATTTTCACTAATAATAAAACTAGTTGATCTTCTTGAATAAACTTGATTTTTCAAAATAGCCATTGGTAGAGTTTTCCTTGATTCTTGGAAAATATCTCTCTTAATTTTGAATTTGAAAATTGTAATGCCCCAAAACCCGAGTGCTATTACTCACCATGTGTCCCTTTTCAAATAAGGCATGTTAAGGCTTTAAACTTACTCTGATACCACTTAATCCTGTAAATCCTATAAACCATAATCAATATATATGAAAAACTTCCAACATAATAAAAATCATCTTGTATTTAAACTTTCAAATCCTAAAAAGAAAAAATCCTTAATACATCCAGACCAAATCACTTAAAGTAATGAAAATTTTAAATCTCCATAAAACGTCTAATTTAGCTATTCGGTTCTCAATCATCTCTATAATAGCAATGGAAATCTCTCTCCTCCCTCTCCTGTACATTTAGACCTAACTCCTCTTCTGAGCAACATTATCCCCAGTGTTACATGAAACCCTAGGTATATTAAACCTAGAACCCCCGGGCGACGTTATTTGAATTGATTACCTCGAGGGCCATCTCAAACAAGTATTGCGTAACTAGACCCCAATCACACCTATTGACTAAAACCTAATTATCAAAAGGGATTCCAACCAATTCGGTTAAAAAATTCCTATGGAAGAGTTCTTTTGCAAAAAACAAAAAGGGTTTTCGTAATCTCACAAAATGTGTTTCCAATTCAATGATAAGATGTCTCATGGCCAGCCCCTTACACGGCTTATATAGGGTACATATAACAATAAAGAAAACCTAAGTTACCTAATCTATTTTTTTCCCTTTTCCCTCTTATTGATACAACAAAATAATTAAAATTACAAACCAAAAAATCAAATTAAAAAAACCAAAGTTTTCCCCTTTTTGGTCATAAAAAGAATTTATTCAAAGGTCTCTAAATTTTAACCCCCCAAAAAATAAAACAATTTAAAAATGGGGTCCCCTTTATTAACGTTTCCGCTTTTCCCTAACATTCCTTGAAACTTCTTCACCCTTTCTTAGCTCGATCGGGGGCCCTCCAATACCAGAAGGTCATAGATTTTAGCTCCTTTTTTTTTAAATTAGCCACCCTTCATTCCCCCAAAAATTCGCCAAATCACCGCATAAAAAAAAATCAAAACAAAAATTTTCACATTACCATAGTGTTTAAATTCTTACAAGATTGTCAGTGCACTCCCTTTTTGGGAAGGGTCAACCCCCAACCCCTTTGCCCCCCCTGTTTTAAATTTTCTGCTAAAAAGCACCTAAATCCCTTCCCAAATAAATCAGCGACAGTCCCTTTCCACCCCAATTGCCTCCAATTTTTTGCCAGGGTTTCCCTTTGTACCTTAAAAAATTTTAAAAAACCCCCACTATCTGTTATGTCAATTAAAAAGAAAAATAAACACCCTTGTACATAATAAATTTTTCCTCCCAAACATTACATTTCTTGCACCATTTTTTCAAAATTTTTTTCCCTCCCGGTTAAACCCTTTCCCTCAAAACCACCACTTTTTTTCTCACCTACCTTTTTCTCTCCTTCTCTCCCCACTCTCTTTTTCCCCAAATTTTTTTGCCTCCCTCTATCCTCACTATTTTCCTTGGTTTCTTCCCGGGAAAACCCACTTTTTTTTTTATACAAAATACGTTTCTTTACCATCATAAAAATTTCCACGTTCCAAAGGCACCCTCTATGGGCCGCTGATTCCCCACTACACTCCTCACCTTGAATTTTCCCTTAAAACTTAAATGCGGTCATTTTAAACCTCCCCCATTTATTCCCACAAAAATCTTGGACCAGATGTTTCAAGCTTTCAACTGCATCTTTTTCACTAACAAGTACTAGAAACAAAGTGAACTCCACACGTTTATTAAGAAAAACCTCCCGACTGCTTTGTAATAAAAATATTTCACAGGCCTCGCATCCCCAAAGGTTGACACAATTCCCCTTCACAAAACTCCCCTCAGGGTCCCTCTAAGTCAACATCCTCATACCCCTCATTTCCCCCCCCTTGAGCTCACATTTTTATCCCCCTACATGAAATCATTGCTTTCTGATTTGGACATTGGGGGCAATGTGCCTAATCCCTACACCCAAAAATTTATATCTTAACCCAAGGGGGGTTTTTTGGTTGTTTTTCCTAGGGCACACTGGTTCTTACCCCATGTCCTCCTTGGCTTTTAAACAGGGGTTTCTTTAATAGCCAAAAATTTAATCAAACCAAACCTGCTCACCCTATTTTTAAATTTCCCTTCTTTAATATTTGTGCACTTCTTCCCTATCTAAAAAAGGGGAATTACACATCAGCTATTTCCCATTTAAAACCCTTAGAATCAGCCACATACTTTACATCCTCCAAAATTACCCTAAACAATATCTCCCAAACCCCAAAAATCTTTTACACTTTTGGCCCTATTTAATCCCTGACTTTTTTAAGAAGCCCCCATGGATGCTAAGTGAAACACTTTTGGGATAAATTTCATCTCCCCAATGCTAACAAATCCCTCCATACTTACACTATTACAACCAAAATGATCCCACCAACACACTATTTGAAAAACACACAGCTATTTTACTTTTTTTTCCTTTATTGTAATTCAAACACATGATCCCTTTTTCCTTCCCACTCCATACAACTATAACATTCTTTCCCTGAAATGTTTGGGGTTTTAATTTAATATCCCCCCAATTACTATCACCTCTAAACCCTCTATCCCACGTTTGGAACTCCAAAATCAAAATCCCCAACCTTCTATCCTAAAACCCCCCTTCTTACCCACTCCTCTCCATCCATCCATCTTTTTATATTGTTCAATTCACCCGTTAAAATTTTTCATCTCCCCCCTCAACTCCCCAAAAATACCCACTCTCCCCCTTATTTCCTCCGACATAATTTAAATTTTCAACAAAGAAGACACAAATAAAAAAAAATAAATTTGATTTTCCCACTCCCCCCGTGTTTTTTCACAAATTATGTCACAATTTCCCCTCGTTAATTTTCCCCAAAAAAATTAAACTCACAAACCGTTTTTATTTCTTTTACGGAAAATCAAAATTTAACCCTAAAACAAATCACAAGCAAAACCCCTTTAAAACAATTATTTCCAATCAGGTTAGGAAATCAATTGTAAATTTTAAAAATCAAATTACTACTATTGTTTTGGGAACCCAAAAACAATCCCACATCAATTAAATAAAAAAAATTGCACTAAAATAATCAAATATTTATAATTGGTCTCAAATTAAGAATAGAACAATGTCAATTGAATTTAATTGAATTAACCCAAAAAACAAGTCCCATCACCCAAATTTAAAAAAACAAAAATTGCACCAAAAGCAAATAGTATAATTTTGCTCAATTGGGGAAAACAAGACAAAGGCGGGTAAATCAAATTGAAGGCAATTTTGTACTTCCAAAAAGATTTTTTCTCTTTTTTTTTTTTTTTTTTTTTTTTTTGAATTTAGCGATTTTTTCTTTTGCAAAGGGAAATTTAATTTTTTTTTTTTTGTATATCCCTCAATTGAACTTTAAATTTAACAACAATTGAATATCCAAAAAATTGTCTAAACCTAGATCCCATCTCTAAAGGGTTTTAGGGGCCCGAATAGAAATTTTTTTTTAATATATACAAATTTTCCCTATATGAATTAAAAAGAACAAAATTTAAATAAAAAAAAAGGATAGAAATTACTTGATTAAAGAAGTCGAAGCTTTGATACCAAATGATGCGTAAAAACCCTAGGTATTTCCAAAACCCCGAAAACCGTTATTTGAATCAATTACCCCAAAGGGCCCTCTCGAACAATTATTAAGTAACTAAACCTCAATCACACCTGTTAAATAAAAACCCAAGTTATTTAAAAAGGATTCTAAACAATTCAATTAAGAAATTTCCCATAGAAGAGTTCTTTTGCAAAAGAACAAAAAAAAGGTTTTCATAAACTCAGAATTGTGTTTTCAATTTAATGATAAAATGTCTCAAAGGCTTTTACAGGGGGGGGTTATATAGGGTACATATAGCAAAATGGAAAAACTCAGTTGCCTAATCTATTTGTTTCCTTATCCTCATGTAACTGAGTAGGCAAATAAATATTTTAAATTACAAACCAAAATTTAAAAACCCAAAAAATAAAAAGTTATAATAAAACCAAAGGGGCTTCTCCCTTTTTTTTATCAAAAAAAATGAATTTATTCTAAGGCCCTAAAACATTACATCCCTCCATGGAAAAGCCCAATCAAGTTGATAAATGTTAGTCCTTCCCTTTTGTGTAAATTGATTTCCCTTTGCTTAAAGGTCCTTGACTATTCCTTGTAAAGCTTTGTTCATCCTCTTAGTCAAACTCGGGGCATCGAGCCTCCAATAATGTAATGAATCATGGGATTTTGGCTCCTTCTTTTTTTATGTAGCTGATTCTCATCACCCTATACCTCATCTGAAAAAATTTTCCTTAAGCGGTGAGCTAATGCCTAGTACTTGTAACAATAACCACACCGTATGAACAATGATGGAAACCTTTATGGGGAACCAAACCCAAAGATGGAATTTTGGATCCCCTTTTAAAATGGCCCCCCGGACCCAAACATAAGAAAAGGGGTGAAAAGAATTTAAGGGGAAGGGACTTAAGGGGGTTTATAAAGGATGTCCACGAAACCGGAAAGGATTGGGGAAATCCCTGAAGGTGGGGGGGGATTTGGAAAACCATGGGAAAGCCCCTTTCTTTGTCAAGTCATAATGGATACGGGTTTAAGAGGGCGTGTCTTTCAAGGCACGGCCATGTAGGGGGTCTGGAGGTTACACAGAAACATACACGGTCTATTCACGGGTTAAAAAGGGAGGGGCGTGTATGTTGTCCCAAAATTTCCCTAGAAAGATACCGATAGAAGCACCGATCATTTACATTGGCAAGGTTTCCACAGAAAGATAAAATTTGTCGGATGATAAATTTTGGGATAAAGCCTTCTTTCGGGAGTTATCGAGGATATGGGTGGTAGGAATAGGGGGAACGGGGTTTTAGGAAGATAGAGGAGATAGGAATAGAGAGGATAATAAAATTAAAGTAGTAAAAAGATGAAGTTTCCTCCTTTTAAAGGGAAGAATGTTTCCCGAGGCTTACTTGGAGTGGGAGAAGAAGGTAGAGAGGGGGTGTTTGATTGTCATAACTATAGTGGGAAAAAGAAAGTAAAAACTTGCTGCCATTGAATTTTCGGTTTAAAAGCCATAGTGGGGTGGGATCAACAAAAGTTGAATAGAAGAAAGGAAGGGGTGAACCACCTATTGGGGTAAAGGGAAGAGAGGGAAAAGGGTGATAAAAAGGGGCGTTTTTGTGCCTGCGTATTACTATGGGGTGAATTACACAACAAATTGCAAACTCTTGGGGGGCAAGGAAAACTGAAGGTGATGAGAATTTCAAGGAGAAAAAAAGTTAAAATGATAAAGGGCGAATGAAAAAAAAAGGAGGAGGATAAGAGGCTACCTTTGGCTAGATTTGGGGGCTGGATTAAATTTAGAAAAATTTTAAAAAATGTTTTTTAATTTGGGGGCAACATTATGTAGAATTAGGGGGATATGATTCATATAGCTATAAAGGTTAGAACCAAACAGGCGGAAAGGTAGTAGAAAAGAAAGGTTTTTCAACAAGGAAAAATTGGTTCATCCCCCTGGAAGACTAACCAATGGAAGAAGGAAAAAAACCCAAAAAAACCCCCCAAAACCCAAAAAGGAAAGCTGGGGACAAAGCGGGTTTTTACTCCTAGTAACCAAGGTAACCCTGATTCTTCTACTTCTAGAAATCTGGACATTAGATATTTTAAATCCCAAGGGTAGAGGCCTTTATTGCTATTCAAGGGCCAATAGGTGTGTTATAATTTTGCGTAAAGATGGTGGTATGAACTGAGGGGATAGGGGAGGAAGATAAAAAGCCTTCCACAAAGGGGATGCAAGTGATGATGAGGGGGGCCTGCAATAGGGAGGTTAGTGGCAGTAAGTGAAACGAGCTTTGAATGGGGGCAGGTAAAAGGAAGAAGAAAGGGGGGTTTTTTAAAAAAGGGAAAATTTTCAAACAGAAGTTTCTAGGAAACATATTTGGGGAGTTTGATCATTGGGGGAGGAAGTTGGGGGACCAAAGTGGTGAGTAATTTTATTGTCGAGAGGTTGGGACTCCAAAAACTTTTTTTTTTTTTTTTAAAAACCTTAGGCCCATAAAAATTTTCAGTGGCTGAATGATTTTGGTGAGACTAAAAGGGGAGTAAGCAAGCCTTGAAATTTCTTTTCCGGGGGGGGAATTTTTGGGAGGTATGGGGATGAGGTGTTTTTGTGATGTAGTGCCAATGTAGGCGTGTTTAAAGTGTTGTTGGGGGGGCCATTTCCCAAATTTTAAAAGGGAAAGGTTTTTCAAGATGGTTTTCTAACAAGTATACGTTTTTTCACCAGGGGAAAAGCTTTTAAACTTAAAACCCCTTTAAAAACCCAAACAGGTGTATGAGGATCAGTTGTAGCTACAACATTTTTTTGCAAAACATAAGGTGAGTGAAAAGGGGAGAGGGAGAGTGAGAGAGCAAAAGCAATGAGAAAGAAAAGGGGAAAACAAAAATCAATTAAAACAAAAGGGAAAAAGGAGAGGAAGGGTGGAAAAAAGTGGGGAGAGACCAAGTTGAAGGGGGAAACAATTTAGTGGTGAGTGAAAAGGAGGTTGGGGTGGCAAGAGCGAGTGTAGGGGAAAAGGGGAACCTATGTTGTTGCTAGTTTTAAAAGGGAAACATGTCTTAATACTAACAAAATATCCCAACTTTTTTGGGCCCAGTGTGGTTGTGTCTATTGTGGGAGGACTTTGAAGATGTTTTTTCCCTAAAGGAGATTCCAAAGGGATTACCACCTATTCGTGGTTTTTGAGCACCCCAAAATTTAAACCCTTTTACCCGGAGGGGGATCATTCCAAACAAGCCAGCTTATAGGAGGGGAATCCCCGGGAAAAGGGCAAAGGAAATCTAAAGGCAGGTAGGGTGGGAAAAAATGGAGAAGGGGTACGTGAGAGAAAGCATGGGGTCTATGTTCAGTGGGCCCGTGAAAATTTTTGGGGCCTAAGAAGGATGGGTTTTGGAGAATGTGTGTTGACTGCTACGGGGCCCTCAAAAACATCAAGGTAAAAATATTCGTCATCCCATTCCCTGGGTTAGATGACATGGGTTAGATGGGGTTACATGGGTCAAATGTCTTTTTCTAAAAAATTTATCTCAAAAGTGGGGTATCACCAAATTGAATGAAAAAAGGGGATGAATGGAAAACCGCATTCAAAAAGAAATATTTGGGTTGTAAAGATTTTTTAGTAAAGCCTTTCCCCTTTTTAAATAACGCACCTAGTACTTTTAAAGAGACTTTTGAACCAGTTTTGAGGACTTTTATTGGCAAATTTGTGGTTGTCTTTTTTTTGGATGAAAATTCTCATTTATGGGGCAAGATTTTGGAAGCCCAAATATATCTCACTTGGGGGATGTTTTAGAAGTGTTTTCGAAAAGCAATTTATGCTAACCTCAAAAAGTTCATTTTTTTGGGCACAAACAAACTTGTGTTTTTTTGTTTTTGTTTTTTTAGGGGCACAGGGAATACAGGTTGATGAAAAAAAAAGATTTTGGTGCGATCCAAAAAATGGCCTAGTCCAACTAAGGGTAAGTAATGTGGGGATTTCCCATGGACTAGCGAGTTTTACCAGGAATTTTTGGAAAGTTTTTTAAAAGGCACCATTGCAAAAAAAAAAAACCACTTACTGAGCGTCGATCTAAACTATTCCTAGGGGAAAAATGGACCATTTCAAATTCTTGGGGCGCATCAATGATAATGCATACAAGAAAAGATTGACCAGGTGATTTATCAAGTAAGTGCTACATTTAATGTTACTGATTTTGAATCCTTTTGATGCGGGGCGATGATTTGAGGACAAACCTTTTTCAAGAGGAGGGGAATGATGAGACCCAAATGATGGGAGCCAAGCCAAAGGGGGGGGGAAAATGGAAAAAAAAAAAAAAAAAAAGGGGGGGGGGGGGGGGGTTTTTTTTTTTTTCTTGAAGTGCCACCTTTGGACCAATCACAAGAAATCGAGTGAAACGATTAAAGGGGAAAGGGCACTTAACGGGTTAAAATAAAGGATGTCCATGAACCGGGGGAAAAAAAAGGAATAGAGCAATCATAAAGGGCTGGAAAATGGTTTGGAACAACCATGGGAAATGCCCTTGCTTTTGTCCAAGTCATAATGGAAAAGATTGAAGGGGGGGGCATGTTTTAAAAGGGGGCACGGGCCGTGTAAGAGTCTAGAGGTTCACAGAATCAAAACAGGGTCTTTAATACAGGGTTTTAAAAGGGGCACGGCCGTGTATGTTGTCAAGATTTCCCCCAAGAAAGTTTTACATACAAGAAGTAAAACGGTCGTGTACATTGGCAAGTTTTTCCCACAAAAAAGATACACGGTTTAAGAAGTATACAGCGTGAAACTTCTCCAAACGCCGGTCGGGGTATATTTTCAACACTGGCTAAAAAGGCCGGCTCCAAGGCCGTCGGCCTTTCAGTCTACCCCGGGCCGGCCTACATTTTTGTTTTTGTTGATTTTTACGCAATTTAAATTCAAAGGGGTTAAATGCCCCTTTTTTTTTTTTTTTTTTTTTTGGGGTTTTATTATTACGAATTGTAAACCCTAATATAAAGCTCCTAGGGTTTAAAGAAAAATAGAAAATACAACTTTGAAATTTAAAAAACACTTTTGAGAAAAATTTCCTCCTTGGTTCTTTAAAGAACAAAATTTAGAACTTATGGGAAAAAAAAATTTTTTTTATTCCTTTGGCGTTCATCCCGACTTTTTCCAATCGGTTTTTCTTTCTCGATTGGGGCGTTTTTCATATTATAAAAGGTTCTTGTCTCGCTTAAAAGAAAAGGGGGTTTGCGGTTTCCACCTTGAGGGTGTTTGGAAATCAAAAGGTAACGAATTCCCGAACGTAATTGGAAATTGGGTTTAAATCCACGTTGGGGGTGGTTCGTATCAGTTAGGAATCCAATCAAACCGACCCCGGGTATAAAAACAAGCAAGAACTTAACCCACATACATATATGCATCTCTTAAACATAAAGGGGCAACTAGTTCTTTGTAAAAATTTTAAATTCACATAACAACAATAGGGTACTCATAACCCGTCAAACAAAATTTAAAAAGGGTCTTAAAACTAACCTATGTTGGAACTACCACTAGGGGGGCCCCAAACACACCATAAGTCCTTAAACAATCTTAAACTTAACCTGAGGGCGGGAACTGCCCTACAAGCCTCAACACCCATAGCCCTTTTAAAAACAAAAATTTAAACCCAGGTCATTTCCAACCCATGACTCCCACTGGGAAAATAATGTCACAAAAGGGATCATTGGAGTGCCCCTAGGGATCTATTTACTAAAAAGGGGCCCCTAAGTTGAGCAAAGGGCAAAATCAGCAAGAACTTAAAACCACTTATGCCACCCAAATTAAATTTTAAATCAATTTTTATACATACTAATTTAAAAAAGGGCATTAAAAAAACCCGAGAAAGTTTTTACATATCTTGAATTTTAGTCTTAAGAAAAGGCCAGTTCCTGAACTTAATAAATATGTAATTTGTCAAAACAACAATAATCCTTTTAGTACAAATTTTAAGAATAATCTAAATTTTTTAATTTCTCTTAGTCGATTGGTTTTTTCAAAGGGTTTTTTACTTTTCTAGGTTACATAAAAAGTTCATTTAATTAGAAAATAAATCCCAAAAAACAAAGTGTCTCTAAATACACTCAAGCTTGAGGCTATGTACTTTGGCATAGTTAAGATACAAGGGCATTTAGGTTTGGGCGTGTCCCTTTGTGTAAGTCTTAACGTTTTGGCATGGGTCAAGTATACATCGTGTAGTTGGCCATGTACCTTTTTGTATATGTTCCATATTCGACTGCATAAGTACATGGGGGAAAATACTTAAATGTGTTCCAAGTTGTTCTTTATGAACCCTATTTTTTCTTTTTTTAATTCATTCCAAAATTTTCTTTGATCCTAGGCCCAATTTTAGGGGCCCTTTAAAACTTGTAAAAATCTAACAAATTAATATGGGTTTGTAAACCCTTTCTTGTTCCAAAATTGTGAATTGAATGCCTAGATCACCTGATTCCCTTTCTTCCTTTTTGCCCTTTTTTCCTCGATCTAAAAATTTTAATGAAATTCATACAATGATAATTGATAAATTTCCTAATTTTTTTTTACCATGAACATAATTCAAATCATATAAATCCTTTCTTGATGGAATTGGGGTTTTCCTTATTTGTGCCCACTTAATCATCTTAAGGTTCTTTCCCAAAAAGTATCTCTTTTGTTGTTGCTGTGAAATGGTAAAAAGGAGGAATGCTAGGTTACATTGGGGTATTTTATACTTTATCTATAAAAGGACCAAATTAACCCCCAAATTTTATTAAAAAATTCCCACTTCCGACCTTTGTTCCCTTTTAAAAATAAACATTAATAAATATTTTTTTTTAGGGGATTTACATTATTCCCCTCCCTTATAAAAACTTTTTTTTCTCGAAGCAAAACCCATTTTGGAAGAATTTTTAGATATTTCTTCCTCCCTCTCCTCTTTTTCCCAAAATTTTTCCCCGGGGCCCCTTCCTATTCAATCCGATTCATATATTATACCTTTAAAATAGGGAATCACTCTCCAAACTTAGTACTTGTTCTTTAATGTCCCAAAACCTGACCAGTCTTTTAACAGAGGGGACAAATTTTGGCTACACATTCAAAGGGGCCCCAAAGCCACTACTAAAACTGGGTTGGGTACAAACTTTCTCAACATAGATACAGGGAATTTACACATGTACCCTTTAGCTAAACTTGGTGGAAAAGCCCCCCCCTAAAAAACCATAATCCCCACCTTTCCCAAGATTTAAAATGGGCTAAAAACCCTTTTGGGTTTTAGTTTTCCCTCTAAAAACCAAACCAAATTTCAGCCCTTTTTTTGGGGAAAAACTTTCAATAAAAACCTTGTTTCCTATTTAAAATTTTTTAAGGGGTGCCTTTTTTTAAACAACATAGTTTCTTTTGTCGAGACTGAGTTTTTTATACCCTTTCAACCTTATCAATTTCACCTTTATCTTTTGGGGCCTCTTGGACCAATTAAAGGGTCCTAACATCTGCCTTTCTCCCCACTTTATCCAAATATAGTGGGGATTTGCACTTCTTTCATATAGACCTCAAAAGGGGAGCTTTTTGGTTTAGTTCCCTAGGGGGCTGTTTTTTATAAAAAAATTTTCAACCAAAGGTAAAGGGCTCATTCTAGTCACCACCAAAATCCCATTGCACATGTTTTTGAGCAAATCTTCTAAAATCTAAAGGGTTTCCCTCAAATTTAAAACCACCCTTTTTGAAGGTAGAACACAAGGGCAAAACTACAGTTTGATGCTAAAAGGGCTTTATGAAAGGGGGGGGGGGGGGCTATTTCAAAATTTCTTAAAAACCCTTATTTTCTCTATTAGAAGTTATGGTCACGGGGGCACTTTTTATGTAATCTAACTATTTCCTTTATTTATATTTGGGGGCCAGTTTTTCCAACTTGTTCCTATTTCTAATAAGTAAAAAATGACAACTTGGTTAGCCATCCATGATTACCGGGGAAATTTTTGGGAAATCTTATTTAAACTTTAGTTTTTAAAAAGGGGCCATAATAAAGCCCAAAAAAATCACATGTTCTCATTTCCCCCCCTATTTACTGAAAGAGGCTTTAATTCTCTAATTTAGCCTCAAAGGGCTCGATTCTGATCTACTGGCAATTAGGCATTTGGCTATATCTTGGGGGCTATCTCTTTTTTCATATTCATCCCCCAAATTTGGGTAAAGATTTCAAGTCCTTGTACATTTTAATGCTTCTAAGATATATTGTATGGGCCCTGGTAGTGTGCTTCTTTCATTATCTCCTTTTTTTAGTTCCCATCCCATAGAAGGGCAAAAATCTTTTTCCCATATCTCAAGACCCCCTTTTTTTTTTAAAATTGGAATTCAGGACTTTCTTATTCCTTTCCCAAACTTTTGATCTCTTATATATCTTTATCCTTTACTTGGGCAAATCTTGTTTTATGCCCAAATTAAGGTTAGTTGTATGTGTAAAGTGGCCATTTTTTGCTCCCATTTCTTGGGTTAAAAATCTCTAACTCCACTTTACGAAATGTAACCCCAAAAAATTTCCCCTCTATGAAATGTTTGAGAGTGAGCACATTACCCTATTTCATCTTGCAAAGGGGGCATCTACTCCCAAACTTTGGGCCCTTTCCCTTAAATGAAAATAGTTTTTCTGGGTTTCATAGTCTTTTTTTTAAAGGTCCAACCATCTTCTTTGCCTCATTTTAAAACCCTTCCTTCTGTGTGAAGATGAAATTTCGGGTTTCCCTTTTGTGATTAGTGAAGATCTGGTCATGAAAGTAATCTTCTATATGTCTTCTACTGGATTCTCAATTGGTGTACCTTGATCTTAAGTCTATTTTAGAAAACAACTAAACTCCCTAAAGCTAGTTAAATAGGTCATCTATCTTAGGAAGAGGATACTTACTCATAATAGTGACCCTATTCATCTCTATGTAGTCAATGTAGAGCCTTATGCTTCTATCCTTTTTCTTGGAAAAAAGGATTAGTGCATGCTAGGAAGATATACTGGTCTTATGACCCCTTTATCCTGTAACTCCTATAACTACTTTCTCAACTCTTCTAATTCAACTAATGCCATCCTATATTAGCAATTTTAATATTAGTACTGTACCCTGTACCAAATCAATACCGAACTCTATCTCCCTAACTGGGGGTAAACCAGGAAGGTCCTCTAGAAACACGTCTAGAACCTTTCTCACTATAAGCATCATTCCCACTTTGGTTTCTTCATTAGCTTTAGTAGTTATAGTTGCCAACAAATTCTTTCCCCATATGTCATAAGTGGGTAATCCAGTTGTCTTTGAGCTTCCATTTTATACTTAAAATAGTGTTCCTCGGTATATTGAACTGTATCACCATGCTATGACAATTAATTATGGCATGGTATTCTAACAACTAGTTAACACTCAAAATGATGTCAAACTCTACCTTCTGCATATCAAGAGATCTATTGGCATCACTCTATCTTGTATCTCTATTCCTACTCTTCTATATATTCTATTTATCTTCCCTCTAACTTCCAAAGGAGTACTAATAATTGACACCCAGAATGATGTCTACTCTACCATCTCTAATATCAACAAGTCTACTAGCATCACTCTATCCTGTATCTCTATTCCTACTCTTCTATATATTATATTTATCTTCCCTCCATCTTCTAAGGAAGTACTAAACAATTAGACTATCATCATATGCTCAACATCTAACATACATTCACACAAACATTTTTGGACACATAGGATATAGATGCACTGATATCGAATAGTACATAAACATTGCAAGCGTGTACTTAAAGCATACTAGTAATGGTGCCCATGTCAAGAATATCCTGGTATTGTTGCTCTTGGATAGCAAATATTCTAGTGGGAACCTATTGTCTAAGGCCCCCTTGCCTATGATCTAATAGTTTATCCCCTTACTAGAGGTTTTAGCTGCCTGTGAAGCTAGGACTACCTGATCTCTTGGTTTGCCCTTAAGGACAATCAACTACCTTGTATCCCATTTGCTTACATATATGGAAAAATACTGCAATGTCTACCAATTTGTCTTCTCTTTCCATAGGAGAAGCAAGCACCATCTTGCCTATGCATTTTCATAGCCCATGAGGGCCTATAGCATCTGTGCATTTGATAGTAAGGCCTGTTGTAGGAAGTGCCAAAGACACTAGTCTGATCTATAGAAGAAGAACTGCAGGACTCTCTGCTTTATTTTGATACATGTGAGGTCTCTTGCCCTTATATTGCCCTATCCCACTCGAGGTAGGTCTTTTTCCAAAGCTATTGCTACTCTGTGCTCCTTTATTCTTAAAAACCTCTTTCTGTTATGTTCTAAATATTTGGCCTATCTACTACTTAAACTAAGGGGTTTAGTTAAAAGGGCCCCTAAGCTCATGTTAAGATCAAAACTCCAACCTTTTGATGGGAAATTTTTTAGACCCCTTTACGGACCAAACACCAAGGCCCAGCAAAGGGGTTCTCCATAATTTATTTTTTGAGAATTTTGGGTTGGGGAAACCCTAATCTTGGGAAAAATAATTATTTTCTACATCCTACATTTTTTTAAATTATTTCTTTTCAGCAGGCTCACTTATCACCCTATAGGATACCAAATCACCTATACTTTTAATTTGATTTCAGAATTCAAGGGGGCCAAATTTCAAAAGAAATTTTGAAGCCCGGGAATCATGAAACTCATTTTTTTTAATATTTTTTCCCCTTTTGTAGGGGAAAATTTTATTTTTGTATTTTCTTTTAAAAACATTTCATTTTATTAAAATTTCCCTTTAGGAATGGCCCCCTTTAAAAGGGGCAAACTTGAAATTTTTTAACCATTTTCTAACCCAAAGGAGTAGAAAGGGTAAAAAAACTTGTTTTTGTAGGGTTTGAGGGGGCCAAAATTTTCAGATTTGAAAAACACTTTTCGTGAGAGGGCTTGGGGTTTCCAAACCCAAAAATTTCTTTTTTTAAATCAATTTAAAATTTCCCAAGAGTTTAAATTGTGGCAAGTGTAACAAAGGTAATTGTAGTGTATCAATTCCTTCTTTTTTTGTGTTTCCTTTTTTTCCAATAGTGAGTAAAATCTAGGGTTGATTTGGATTTTTTTTGGGTTAATTTTTTATTGCTTTTGTAAATAAAATTATCTTTTTTATAAGTTGATTGGGCTTTAGAAACTTGTTTTTATATAATATTGGAATCAAATTAGCGTAAATTTGGGAAATTTGTGGGGAAGGAATTGAAATCCCCGGTTTTGATCAAACCCTTCTTGATTTGATTCACGTGGATTTCACTTATAATTGTTTTTAACTTAGTGAAGATTCCCATATGGGGGTTAAATTTAACTTTCTTTTTGACCTGGGTTTTTCCCTTTAAAAAATTTCCCCAATTAGGATCGCGCAATTTCTTAAATTCCATTAGCCCGGTTTTAATTGTGGTTGGGTTTTGTTTTTTTGTTTTCTTTTGGGCATGTGTTTGGGCCCTTGGTTTTGAGCTCATCATCTTTTAGTACGAGCACAATTTAAGAAAAGGGAATTTAGTGTTGGTTGATTTCTTATTCTTTTATGTTCAATTAGGGTTCTTTTATATTTGATCCGTAAATTTTGTGTTGAGAGGGAAAAAAAATGAATTTTGTGTTGTTGAAGTTGAATGAAAGGTTGTTGTAGCTTCTTTGGATTTATCATTCTCGTGGAAGGGAAGAGGAGTAGAAGTGTATTATTGGGTTTTAAATTTCCAAATTTGAAAATTAACCCCCCTTTCCCTACCGTGAATTTATTTGTTGTTTAAAAAAAAGCTTGTGGAGTGGTTTGTGGTTTTTTTTATGCAATTTTTGGAAAATGGAAGGGGTTTCAATTTTTTAGATTTGCAATTTTGTGGAAAAAAGGGAAATTTTTTTTGAATTAAAAAACATCTTTTAATTTTTTGGGGGTTTTAAAGAGTGTTGGTTTTTAAATTTTAAAATATTTCTTAAACCCCTTGTGGGAAGGGTTCAAATTTCAAAGGGTTTTATTTTCAAATTTTAATTGTACTTTTTGTGTAAAATTTCGGTTTTGAACCCTTTTGTTGGAAGTTTGGGGTACTTTTTTTTTGTTTTTGCCGGGGGAAAATGGGGTACCCTTTTGTTGTTATTTTTTTTTTCCCTGGAAGGGAGTCTTACAAAAGTAAGTTTTGTTATTGTTGTTTGAAATTAAGTGTGGTGTGTGTAATGGGATAAGTGGCGGTGGGGAGTTTAAAATTTTTGGGGTGGGATTTTTTTTTGAAGTGAGTGTCCCCTTTTGGGAAATTTTGGGGGGAAAAATTTTTTGCAAAAACCCGTGATTTGAAAAGAGGGAAGAAAATTATTTTTGTGGTGATTGAATTTTTAAATTTTAAAAAATGTCTAGTGAAAGCTTTAATATGGGTAAATGGTTTTCCTAAAATTAACTTTCATTTTTCAAATAAGGATGAAGGAAAAAAGGGAAAAAAATTTTTCCCCCTTCCTTGTAGGTACAAGGGAAATTTTTGTGTCCTTATAATTTAAAGGGGGTAGTTGTACCAATGAAGTAGCCGCCCCGTTGTAACCAATTTTAAAACTTTAAAAATTTTTCCACATCCTAAAAATATAAATTTCATTTTGGGGTTAGTGATCAAGGAAGTTTGGAAAAAGAGCCAAAAGAGCTAGAGAAACCCTTTTAGTATAGGGGGCAAGTTTGGGATGAAAATTGAATGTGACATCTTGCCCAAAAGTTGGGAAACCCATATATTGCTTGGCAAAAACCCTTTGGGTTTTATGACAGGAGGGGCTTACTTTATGGCTTCAAGAATATTATGTGTTTTCCCAAAAGGAAGGCAAAAGAGTTATTTTGAATCCAAAATCACCTTTAAGGTCCAAAAAGTCCAAACAACAAATCAGGGCGACCCTTGAAAAATTTAAAAAGGGGGGTTTTTAAAACAGTGTGATGGGTTCTAAGGAAAAGAAGGGATTATTGATAGGACAAAAGGGTGGAGAGGTTAACACAAAAGAGGCTCCAACTTTCTTGCTTTTGTTTAGGGTGTGGGATTAGGATTACAGGTGCCACAATCTCTACCTCCAACATTTTTTCAGGTATTGAATGAGTATACTAACATTTTTCCTGATGATTTACCAGCAAGATTACCACCTTTGAGAGGGATAGAGCATGCTATTGATCTTATGCTCGGTTCAGCGTTACCAACCGACCTGCATATTGCATGAATCCCGAGGAGGCTAAGGAATTGAAGCGTCAGGTGGATGAATTGGTTGAACGGGGGTTTGTTAGAGAGAGTCTCAGCCCATGCGTTATGCCCACTCTTCTTGTTCCTAAAAAGGATGGTACTTGGAGAATGTGTATTGATAGTAGATCCATCAACAAAATCACCATCAAATACAGGTATCCTATTCCTAGACTTGATGATATGTTAGATGAGTTGCATGATTCACAAGTCTCTCTAAAGTGGATCTTAAAAGCGGATATCACTAGATTCGGATGAGAGAAGGGGATGAATGGAAGACCGCTTTTAAAACACGTCATGGACTATATGAATGGTTGGTTATGTCTTTTGGTTTGAGTAAT
This sequence comes from Laguncularia racemosa, assembly GCA_037954665.1. Classification (NCBI taxonomy): domain Eukaryota; kingdom Viridiplantae; phylum Streptophyta; class Magnoliopsida; order Myrtales; family Combretaceae; genus Laguncularia; species Laguncularia racemosa. The sequence continues at coordinate 36,908 of JBBMOL010000835.1, forward strand.
GTTCCTAGTACTTTTATGAGGTTGATGAACCATGTACTGAAAGAATTTCTAGAAAATTCGTGTTGTTTATTTTTGATGATATTCTGATCTACAGCAAAAACCTAGAACAACATGTGGAGCATCTTCGAGCAGTATTTTCAATATTGAGGAACAACAGCTATTTGCAAATATCCAGAAGTGTTCCTTTTGCCAAACTGATGTAACATTTTTAGGTTTTGTTGTATCTGGTTCAGGTGTTAGGGTGGATGAGGAGAAAGTGAGGGCAATCAAGGAATAGCCAACACCCACTTCAGTTACTGAGGTAAAAAGTTTTCATTGGATTGCATCCTTTTATAGACTCTTTATCCAAATTTTAGTATTATTGCCAGTTGATAAGAGTAAATTAACCCTTGTAAATCATGGGCATTAATGATGAAATTGTATAGTCTTTTGAATAAAATCAATGCGGATTCAGTATTTAACAGATAAATATATGTTTCAGGGTATAATACCAAAGACAAGGAGAAAGATCACAAAAGGAGCATAATTGAAGCTTAAAAGATCAAGTTAAAGTTACTCATGGACAACACAGGGAAAGCCACGGCCGTGTCATGAACCGTGGGCACACCTGAAGATGAAAGCGTCACTTGGAAAGGAAGCACGGCTTGTGATGGGGGTGTGCTTGAAGCCGTGGCAGACGCTGCGAAGACGTGGAAAGCTCCAGAACTTAGCACGGGTTATAATCCAGTGTGCTGATAGCCGTGTTTCTAGCCGTGTTGCCTAGCCGTGTTCCTAGCTGTGTTTCTAGCTGTCCCAAACACTGAGCAAGTTTGAGGAGTTACATATTATCGCCCAGAGGGAGACACGGTTTGAAATCTGGCCATGCTTTTTAGGCCGTGTCAGGCGACTGATATTCACTCGACGAGATTCATTTGGGAAAAAAGGAAAGATACAGTCGTATCTTTCCAGCTGAAGATGCTCGGCCATGCCTTAAGAAGTATAAATAGAAAAACCCCTTTTGAGAAAAAAGGAGGAGGAGGCGGCACAAGAGAAACCCTAGAGAAGAGAAGTTGTTGCGAGAATAGTTTCGGATTTGAAGCCAAGATATTTCGTGTTTGAATTTTCTTTATGGACTCAATTATTTTCTGTTTTTCTTTTCTTATTATATTCATGAGTGGCTAATTTTTTCCCATACCTGTTCCCTTGAGAAACCCTGATTGTCATCCGATAGGATTGTTGATGCAATAAATAATTCTAATCTTTGAGTTTATTTATGTTGCAATCTAGTTTGTTCATCTGATATGTGCGCAGTATTGGGATGTAATTATATCTTTGTTATTAAGATTGAGAAATCGTTAATAAGTGGATCTGGCATGGATAAAAAGACCCTTGTAATCCTAGAGATAGATTATAGGAGGTTTTCTGTATTGAAGAGGTCATTGGGGTCTGGTTCAATCGAGAGTCCTGGGATTTTATTGCAATTTGATTACTTTAAATTGAAGAGAGATCTTAATTTGGCTTAATTAGGATTAGAGATTATTGATTTGAGAAAGACTTTAATCTAGTGTAAGAAACTCGCAGATCAGAGATTGGGTATTAATCAATTGGACAGTTCGGAATTAAAACAAAAGTTGCATGAGAATTAGGGGTGGATCTTGGGCAGGGTATGTTTTGATCATTGAATTAATTAAGGGAGTGTTTGATTTATTTACTTTGTTCATTTTATTCGTTTCTTTCAGACTTAAGCAATAATTAGGATAATTAAAGATCATCAATAGTGAGAAGTTAAATAGTAGGAAAATCGTTTAGTATTTAGTACTTATAAGTCTTCGTGGGATCGATACCTTACTCCTATGCTAAAAACTGCTAGTCGATAGGTACACTTGCCTGAGAACTGATCATAAGCTAGGATTGAGTGAAGGTTAAACTTGTTAGAACGTCAAATCACCCATCAAGTTTTTGGCGCTGTTGCCGGGGACTTGTAATATTAGGAAAACTTGACGCCTACTACTTTAACTATAATTTTTTTTTTTATTATTTACTCAACTTCATTCGTGCTTCCATTCAAATTTTTTGAGGAAACTAAGTTCATCGTCTGTCTTTCGCAGTTTATGACAAGGAGCTTTCATCTAAGCTTCTTGACTTTGATCCTGAGTTTGACCAAACTTTTAGAAGGCGATTGAGAGAAACGGGGCCCAATGGCAGATGAATGAAGGACGATGGTTGAATATGCTCAAACTACTCTGAGCAGCACTGGGTCGTGTATTGTGCAACCAGCAATAGAGGCCAACAACTTCGAATAAAGGCCTCTACAATGCATATGATTCACAACCAATGCCAGTTTGACGGTTTGTCTGACGAGGATCCTCATGCGCACATTCAGTTTTTCTTAGATATTTGCGCAACTGTCAAGCCAAAACGGAGTATCTGAGGAAGCAAATGAAAATTTCGACTTTTCCCTTTTACTCTCCGGGGGGAAAACAAGGCAGTGGTTTAGTTCACTAAACTGGGATTCCATAACCACTTTGGGCCCAGATGGCGGAGACTTTCCTGGACTATTATTTCCACCATCGAAAACTGCCAAGTTGAGAAATGATATCACATCATTCACCCAAATGATTACGAGCCCCTACATGAAGCATGGATCATATTCAAGGATCTCCTTAAGCGGTGTCCACATCACCAAATGCCTAATTGGCTGCAAGTTTCACATTCTATAATGGGCTTGACTATGCAACTCGGCAGACAATTGATGCTGCGGCTGGGGGTACTTTGAATGTGAAAACGCCGGAAGAGTCGTTGAGTTTGTTTGAGAACATGGCAAAAAATAATCACCAATGGAGCCAAAGGTAGACAAAAGCACAGGGCAGCGGGCATTTATGAGGTCGATTTGATGACATCATTGCAGCAAAGTAGATTTCTCTCCCCTTCAAAAGTTGAAGGATGGCTATATCTCAACCATCCCAATACTGCTCAATTGAACCTCATTCCAACAATGCGGGCTCTGAAGTGACAGAGTGTGTTGAGTATGTGGGAAATCCCACAAGATCACAGAACAATCCCTATAACACACATATAATCCAGGGTGGCGTAATCATCCCAATTTCTCCTGGGGTAATCAGCAATCTCAAGGGGTAAAGCACCTGCTCCAGGATTCCAAAGGACCAGCTCCACCTCCTTTTTCCCAAAAAAAGAAATCTAACCTTGAGGATATGATTGCGAAATTTATTCAAGCGTCGGAGCAACACCAGCAATCTACAGAGGCGCTTTAAGAATAATGAAGCCTCAATCCACAACTTGGAAAACCAGATGGGGCAGATCTCTAAAGCGCTTGCTGAGCGACCACAAGGGTCTCTTCCTGGAAATACAAAGACCAACCCAAGGGAACACATGAAGGCAGTAAAATCTTAGGAGTGGAAAGGAAGTGAAATTAGACAAGTGTGGGGAAACTCCTGTTGTAGGGCGGGGAAGGAGACTATTGATAAGGGCGAGACCACTAATAAAGCAGAAAAAGGAAAAATTATAGAGGAAAGAACAAAAGACTTAGAAGCTAAGAAGACCCCCTATCGTCCAGCCCTATAAAACCCATTGGGCCATATCCTGCTAGGCTGCGGAACGATAAGGATTGGGAAACATTTTTTGGGAATTTTTGGATTTTTCAAACAATTCATATCAACTTACCACTTGTGGAAGCCCTTTCTCATATGCCCCCGGGATGCCAAGTTCTTGAAAGATTTATTATCTAATAAGAAGAAATAGAAGAGATCTCCACTGCAACAATTGGTGCCAGTTGTTCTGCGATTTTACTAAACAAAATTCCAAAGAAATTGAAAGATCCGGGAGTTTCACCATACCATGTTTCATTGGTAATTTAAACCCGTAGAAAAAGCATTAGCAATCTGGGGCTATAATAAACCTTTAAAGCCATATTCCCTTTTTCAAAACCTGGGATTAGGGGAGCCAAAGCCTACACGAATGAGGCCTTCAAATTGGCAGACCGATCAGTGAAGTTTCCTAAAGGGGTTATTGACGATGTGTTGTAAAAGTAGAAACTTTCATATTCCCGGTTGATTTTGTAATCCTGGACATGGATGTCGACACGAATTTCCTCTGATCTTGGGACGCCCCTTTTTAGCCACACCCGAGCAATCATTGATGTAGCTGAGGGCTGATTAGTGCTGCGCATTGGGGGAGACGATTTAGTGATACAAATCCCAACTGTGATGAAGAAATCGGTAGATTCTGATGATACTTGTTATGTAATTGATGTAACAGATACTGATAGAGCCATTTTATACTCAATCTTTATAGTAAAAATTGTGTTAAATTTTTAATTGTTTTTAAATAGAAATCATAAGGAAATGGTACTTTAATTCTATCATCGTGATAAATCGGGTTAAATGGAGTCAAGGATGCCAATTCAAGTATTTTAGAAAAGTCATCTATAACTTGGATCAAGACAAGAAATTACGTGAGGTCAAATTAAATTGTATTTATTCTATTCTTTGCTTTGGGGTTTTAAAATATATCTTCAAAATCGTTTTTTCATTATTATCTTTGTTGTTTGGTATAAATTAGAGCTCTTCAAACTAAATTAGAAAATTTAAAATTTTTAATTGGTCAATTTGACGTAAAATCCTAATTGTTTGTTTGTTCTAGTCTTAGTGACGAATAACATTTTGGTTTTTAAAAGAGATGATCAAAATTATGTTATGGAGGTGTGTGACCCATTTTTAAAAATGGGTTATTTTTAAATCTACGGCAGGGAATTTGGTGGCTCTCTAGATCTTAATGCTATTGATAGATTAAATCCTAAGGCTTGTCAAAGGGGTTGTTTTTTCAATAAGAGAAAAATTTTTAAAAGCGCTTGCCCGGGGTTATCGAGGAAGTAAGGAGAGATGGTTGTTAAAATTTTTTAAATTTTAACCAAAAAACCAATTTTAATTTTGAACAAAAATTAGAAATTTTTTCCCATCGATGTAAATTTCCCTTAAAATTTAAAACCTTCCTTGTTTCCCTTTTGTTTTGGGCCTTTTTAACCAATATTGTTTTTCCTTCCCTTTTGTTTTCCTTTATTTGATTCAAAAAAAAAAACCCCCCATTTTCCTTTTTTTATTGTTCTCTTTGAATAGGAATAACCGACGATCAAATCAACCCTCCGCTTTTCCATTTTCTCTAAGTACTAAAGCTAAAGATTGGTTGTTTTATTTGCCTCCAGGTTCATAACCACATGGACTGATATGGTGAGCTCTTCTTGGATAAATTCTTCCCGCATCCAGAGCCGCTGGTATAAGAAGAGAAATTTGTGGTATAAAAACATAGGGACACTGAGACTCTTCATGAGTATTGGGAGAGGTTCAAGCAATTGTGTGCAAGCTGCCCCAACATGGGATACCCGAACAACCCCTCATCCAATATCTTACGAAGTCCTACTTCCGATGGAAAGAAAGATGAGGGATGCTGCAAGTGGAGGCGCTATAGTAAACAAAACTCCTGGTAAAGCTAGGGAATTGATCCCCATTATGGCTGCTAATTCATAAAAATTTGGGTATAGGCACGATACTCTTCAAGGAAGGTAATGAGGTAGTGTGTCTAACCTTGAACATAAAATTTTTAAATCTTACCTCTCTTGTGCAGCAGCTAGCTCTTGGAAAAACGCAGCTGGTGAAGGCTTGTGGAATTTGCGCTGCTCCTAATCATCCGACCGACATGTGCCCCACATTGCAAGATGACAATCATGAACACGCCAATGCTGTAGGCGGTTTTCCCAAGACAACCGCAAAGAAAGTATGACCCCTTTCGAATACTTACAATCCTGGATTGAGGGATCACCCTTTAACTTCTGATATGGCAAAAACCCCTCAACATTCCAACAATTCCACCCAAAAAGCCATCACACCACGTACCCCAAGCTCCTTCCACTTCAGGTATGCCCTTGAGGATATTGTTAAGTCTCTAGCTGTGAATACCAAACAATTTCAGGAGGAAACAAAGCAAAGCATTCAAAACTTGGAGCATCAGGAAAGCCAACTTGCTTCAGTGTCAATAGGTTAGAAACTCAGGTAAGTTACCTTCTAAAACAAATTCCAAAAACCCGAAGCAAAGCGTTAATGCCATTACCTTGAGAAGTGGAACAGAATTGCAGGGATCAAATAAGAAAGGAAATCCGTCTAATCTTGGGGAAGAACCAAGAAAGAGACTTCGACTCCGAGCCACCAGGGTGACCAGATTAGCAAGTCCCTAGATGAGCCATCGAAGGTCACATTGATACCACCTCCTTTCTCCTCCAGATTAGCAAAATCCAAGAAGGAAGCGGAAGAAAAGAGATTCTGGAAAAGTTTCGTAAAGTCGAGGTAAATATTCCTTTACTTGATGCAATTAAGCAAATACCGCGCTATGCTAAAATTCCTAAAGGACTTGTGCACTAACAAAGGAAAGCTGAAAGGCAATGAAAAATTAGTGTGAGTAAAAATGTGTCAGCTATTATTCAGAAGAAGCTTCCTCCAAATGTAAGGACCCAGGTATGTTCGCCATTCCTTGCAAAATAGGTAGTCTTGGAATCGCTAAACCCATGTGTGATCTAGGAGCTTCTATCAAGTCATGCCTTTGTCTGTTTATCAACGTTTAAATGTTGGTCCTTTAAAGGAAACGGGTATTATTGTTCAACTTGCTGATAGGTCCCAATGTTTATCCTGAGGGAGTTCTAGAGGATGTTTTAGTTAAAGTCAATGGGTTGGTTTTTCCTACTGATTTTTATGTGCTTGACATGGACGATAGTGATTCTCACACTTCACCACTGATATTATAGGGCGACCACCCTTAAAGACTTCTAAAACGAAAATCGATGAAAATGATGGCACCCTCACTATGGAGTTTGATGGTGAAGTGATTAAATTTCATATTTATGATGCCATGAAACACCCTAACGATATCTCTCCTGTTTTTGTTGCGGATGTTATTAACCCATCTCCTGTTTTTGTTGCGGATGTTTTTAAACCCCATCCCACAGGCACCAAGGCTGGAATCAAAATCCTTATCCGAATATTTAGCCAGGAACGTCTAGCCAAAGACGTTAAAGAAAGGCGCTTCATGGGAGGAACCCATGTAAAAAAACAAAAAAAAATTTTCGCATTAGTTTTGTTTTGTTTTAGTTTAGTTGTTTTGATTTTAGTGTTTGTTTTGAACTCTTTGGATCGGCTGCAAACAAGGATAAAATATCATTATATGACACTTTCCAGAGCTTAAAGGGAGCACTCCAATGCCAGGGAAGTACCAATATTTCCTTTTTTCTTATTCTCTAATGTCCTTTATGTTGTTTAAATTCCTCTTCAATTGTGCTAAATTAGGAACAGCGAGGACACTGTTCAACTAAGTGTGGGGGGGAGGATAATAAAAAATAGAGAATAGAGAACTAAACTTATACTCTGAATGTTTGTCCTTAAGCAATTTTAAGCCAAAGTTTTTCAAAATTATCATGAAATCTTGAGATTGTACTAAATGTTGTAATAAGCATCTACAAAATGTGAAATTGACTTGTTCAAATACTTTACTCACCCACTGCTGGGATTAGAATACATGGTTAAATTAAGTAGTGAAATCTTTAAGAAACAAATTTACCTTGTATTTAGCTTTAGAATTGGAAGTCAAGAGTAAGTCGAGTCCCTAAGTGAAAAATAAACAAGTTTACTTCTGGTTATATTAGCTACTGTATACTCTTTGAAGTTGTTTGTAAAGGGAATCATAACACTTAGTGAAAAAAAAAAAGAAAAGAAAAAATCAAGCATAGCCATTACTCCAATGATACAACTAATTTAGTTAAGATTTTTCAAACTTGAATGTTAGAGTGAGGAGAGTCCCTAGGGGTATCTCAAACCCGGTCACTTGAGTGATGAGCTCGGGATGTTGCCGACTCAATGAACTCACTATAACGATAAGGGCGAAAAAGGCAAAAGTTCATGAAAAGAAGCGGGGAAAAACCCGTCAAAATAGATGCTTGAATAAATCAAACAATAATGAATGTAAACATTCATTGAATAAAACAAAGTGTATAAAAGGGAGAATATCTAGCAAAGAGCTTATACTATATGCTTTTACTTTAGTTACAAGGATTATATGTTTGCTAATGTCCAATGAAGTTTAATTGGGTGTTTTTCCTTAGTGGATTAAGTATTTAATTTGGAATAAAAAAATTTTTTTGCTAAACATGAGATTAAAGTTTGTTTTGGTTAGATTAGCTATTGAATTTTTGTCCATAGTAATTTTTATCACAGGAAACCAGTTTGGTTGAAGAGTAGACATTAAATTACAAGTCATGAATTACAATGAATAAGATGCTTGGAATGATGAAAAGAAAGTTTGTATAATCTATGATAGATTTCTCAATTGATTTGATGCAATTGTTGAGGACAAGCAAGAGTTTAAGTGTGGGGGGAATTTGATAGAGCCATTTTATACTCAATCTTTATAGTATAAATGTGTTAAATTATTATTTATTTTATAGAAATCATAAGGAAATGGTACTTTAATTCTATCATCGTGATAAATCAGGTTAAATGGAGGGCAAGGATGCCAATTCAAGTATTTTAGAGAAGTCATCTATAACTTGGATCAAGACAAAAATTACACCACCCGGGGGAAGCACGGTTTGAGGCACGGCCAAGGTTCAAACCGTGTTACACACTGGACAAGAAGGCGAAAATGAGGGCTTTGAACAAGAGAGACACGGCTTAAGGCACGGCCGTGGTGGAACCCGTGGGATAAACCGTGCTTGAAGCCGTGGTGGAAGATAGATGTGCCAAGGAGAAGAAAGTGTGGAACATCAACCAGATGAAGACACGGCTTGAAATCTGGCCGTGTGGGTTTAACCGTGGTTCACACTGGGGCGTGGTTGAAGACTTGAAGAATTTTGCACAGAGGATGGCACGGCTTAACCCACGGCCGTGTGGTGGGGCCCTGCCAGGCAGAGTATCTTCACTTCTCGAAATCTTTCTTGAAAAAGGAAAGATATTTACGTATTCTTGCTAGCAAAAGATCACATGCAACCCCCTAACAAAATAAAATAGAACCAACCCTAGAGGGTTGGACAACTTTTGATCTTGGAATCTTGGATCTTGAAGAAGGAAACGCGGAGCAAAGCAAGCAACCAGGTTCATTATGTTTCTATCTTTTATTTTTGTTTTATTGATGAACATGAGTGCTAAGCTACTTTTCTAGCAAAGGGTTTATAGATGTTTTAATTTCTCCACGAATTGTGAGGTCTAATTGACTTGTATTTATTCTATTCTTTGCTTTGGGGATTCAAAATATCTTTTAAACGTTTTGTCATTATTATCTTTGTTGATTGGTATGAATAGAGCTCTTCTACTCAAATTTGCAAGTTAATATATTGTCAACTAGCACGTCAAATCCGTAATTGTTTGATTGTTTTAGTCTTAGTGACGCAATAAAAATGTTTGGTTATAAAAGAGATGATCGAATTCATGTTATGGAGGTGTGTGATCATGTTTTTAAAAAGGTTATCTTTTAATCTACTGGGATGAATTAGTGGTCTCTCTAGATCTTAATGCTATTGATAGATTAAATCCTAAGCGCTTGTCTAAGGGGTTTTTTAATCAATAAGAGAAATAATTCAAAGCGCTTGTCCGAGGTTATCGAGGAAGTAAGGAGAGATAGGTTGTTAGAGCTTGTTAATAACCATAACCAATTTATCTAGAACAAGAATAGAGAACATTGCATCGATGATCAATTCCTAGAATTAAACCATCTTGATTCCTTTAGCTAGCTTTTTTCCAATATCTGATTTCTTACTTGTTTTACTTTATTTGATTCACAAACAAACCCCCCATTTTCCTTTTTCTTATTGTTCTCTTTGAATAGAAATATCTTTACCCATCCCCGTGGATTCGACCCTACTCACCACTATATGCAAATCATATAATTGTCTAGGATTTGGTTTTATTTTTGTTGGATTCGACACCCATCAGATACCATTGTGGAAGATATCTTATGCAAGGATCCATTAGAGTTTTAGTTTGAGAGTATGCAATATGAAGAGAAGAAGATTGTGCAATACAAGAAATGTTGACTCATCTTGATAGCAAGGATGAACTTGGGATAAAAACAGAGAGGAGAACATTGATGCCGAAGATGTTACCAGATTGAAGCCCTCTATTGAAGATCCTCCAATTCTAGAGCTAAAGCAACTCCCTGACTATCTGGAGTATGCTTTCTTAGAGAAGGATTCTCAGTTGCCGGTCATCATTGCAGCCGGGCTAACCATTGGTCAGAAGGAAAAGCTCTGAAGATCTTGAAGGAGCAAAAAGCGTGCCTTGGCATGGAAAATTGCGGATATCCAAGGGGTTAGCCATCGTTTTGCACACACAAAATCCTGATGAAAAACAATTTTAAACCAGTGGTGCAAGTCAAAAGGGGACTTAATCCAAACATGAAAGAAGTCGTTAAGAAAGAGGTAATAAATTGTTAGATGCTGGGCTAATTTATCCCTTTTGATAGTTCATGGGTAAGCCCCGTCCAGGTGGTGCCAAAGAAGGGGGGAATGACAGTGGTCCCAAATGAGAATAATGAGCTCATACCAATGAGGACGGTGACGGGGATGGCGAGTCTGCATTGACTACGCAAATTAAATGAAGCCCTCGTAAGGACCATTTTCCTTTACCTTTTGTCGATCAGATGTTGGGGAGGCTCGCTGGACATATGTTTTTACTATTTTCTAGATGGGATGTCGAGATATTACCAGATTCAGATTGCCCCTGAAGATCAAGAGAAAACTACCTTTACATGTCCCCATGGGACATTTGCTTACAGGAGGATGCCCTTTGGATTATTAATGCACCGGCCACCTTTCAGCAGTGCATGTTAGCGATCTTCAAAGATCTAGTTGAAGATATTATGGAAGTATTCATGGATGACTTTTCCGTGTTTGGGGATTCATTTGATTCTTGCCTACAGAATTTAAAAGGGTACCATACGTTGTAAAGAAACAAATTTAGTCTTGTTTGGGAGAAGTGTCACTTCATGGTGACTGAAGGAAATTGTTTTGGGACAAAAAATATCTCAGCAGGGGTTTTGAAGAAAGACAACCCCAAGGTTGAAAAGAAAAGCCAAATTTCCCACCCCTCTTTGGGTTTAAAAGCTATTCGGAGTTTTCTGGGACTGCGGGGATTCTATAGACGATTAATAAAGGGAAATTTTTGAAAAAATTTGCTGGGTCCTCTCACCAGGTTGTTGGAGAAAAACTTTCGCCTTTGATTTCAAAAAAGACTTAAATGGGTAAATTGCCCTTTTTTCTAAAATTTTTAAACCCCTTACTAAATTCCTACTTACGTTCATTTCTCGGGAAAGTGTACCTATCGACTAGAAATTTATAGCATAGGATACGGTATCGATCCCCCAAAGATTTAAAAGAAACAAGTATTTAACGATTTTCCTACTTTTTAAATTCTCACTATTGATGATTTTAAAATTTCCAAATTTATTGCTTAAGTCGGGAAAAAAACAAATAAAATAAAACAATTAAATATAATCAAACACCCCCTTAATGATCAAAACATACCCGGGCCCCTTGACCCAAACCCAATTTTTTAAATGCAACTTTTGTTCTTTTTCCCGACACTGCCCAAATTTGATTAATACCCAATCTCTGATCTACGGAGTTTCTTACACAAGATTAGAGTCTTTCTCAAAAAATCAAAAAATCTCTAATCCAAATTAAGCCAATTAAGATCTCTCTTAAATTAAAACTTTAATCATGATTGCAATAAAAATCCCGGGACTCTCGTTGAACCAAAAACCAAATGACCCCCTTAAAATACAAAAAAACCTCCTAAAAATCTATCTCTAGGATTAAAAGGGGTCTTTTTATCCATGCCAATCCACTCTATTAACGATTTCTCAATCTTAAAAACGGATATAATTACATCTAATATTTCCAACAAATCAAGATGAACAAATTTTAAGGGATTGCTACATAAATAAACTAAAGATTAAATTTTTTATTGAACATCAACAATCCTATCGCAGAGAATCGGGGGTTTTCTAAAGGGAAAAGGTTTTAAAAAATTTTAGCCACTCATGAATCAATTTAAGAAAGCAAAACAAAAAATAATTAAAATCGATAAAGAAAATTCAAAAAAGAAATATCTTACCCTTTCAAACCCAAAAAATTTATTCCGCAAAAAAATTTTTCCTTTTTCTAGGGGTTTCCTTGTCCCGCCTCCTCCTCCCTTTTTTTTCTAAATTAGGGTTGTTTATTTGTATTTCTTAAGGCATACCCGGCATTTTTCAGCTGGAAAGATCGACTGTTTTTTTTCCCTTTTTTCCCAAAGTAAATTTCTCGTAAATTTAAATTATAAATCCTCATCCCCTAACACCCGGGCCGGGGGGTTTTTTCAAACCGTGTCTCCCTCGGGTCAATAATATTTTAACCCCTCATCTTGCTCATTTTTGGCAGGGCCCTGGGAACACGGCTGGGCCCGGGCAATAAAGCACGACGGGGGGAATTTTATAACCCGTGCCAAGTTCTGGAGTTTTCCACGTTTCCCCCCGGTTCTCCCCGGGCATTAAAAGCACCCCCCTTAAACACAAGCCGTGTTTCCTTTCCAAGGGGCCCGCTTTCATTTTTGGGGGTTGTCCCCAAAGGGTTTTCATGACACACCGGGGTTTTTCCCCTTGGTTGTCATGATTTTAATTTTAACTGATCTTTTAAGCTTCAATTATGCCCCCTTTTTTGTGATTTTTTCCCCTTTGGGCCCTTTTGGTTTTATCCCCTGAAACTTTATTTATCTGTTAAACCCCGAATCCGCATTGATTTTATTAAAAAGCCCTATAAAAAATTCATCTTTAAATTGCCCCATGATTTAAAGGGTTAATTTCTCTTTTCAAATTTCCCCAAACAAAAAGGGTTTGGGGGTTTTTCCTCAAGCAAACACGGATTAAGAAAACCCCAAAGGACTAGTTCCCCAAATTCCCGAAAATCAAGAAGATATTTCAGCTCACGATTTCTTTGCTACACCTTAATCTTTTTTTTTAAATCTTTACTCACTTTTTTAGTTTTATCCAAAATAAAAATACAAAAATTTCCCAAGCTAATCCAAGAAAATTTAAAAACTGTTCCCCTTTAATCATTTAAAATAAAGTTCCCCAAATTTCAAAAAATTGCTGCAAGATCGAGACTATTTAAAATAAAGTAACAACCCTTTTTAACCCAGGGTTTTGTAAGAAACCAACAGGGACTAAAGGCATGTTGAAAACCCAACTTATCCCCTACCCCTTCCCTTTTTTCTTTTTTCTTAAAATTTTTAATTTAAATTTGGGGGGAAGTTTACCATTAAAGCACTTAACTAAGTTAAAACCGACCCATGTAAAAATTTTCAACGATAATCCCGATTTTTAATCATTTCCGATTTTAACAGCGTTATTCCCTCAGCGTGGGAAAGGGCCCCCTCAAATTTTTACTTATTCGGTCTAATTAACTCTTTTTAATTTAATTAAATTTAAATTTAAATTTAAAGATGGTTTCCCCTTGGTAAATAAGCCCCAAAGCCCAAGGCGATCTTAGGTTCGGGGTTTTAAAAATCCCCCTTCGAACCTCTCCCATCTAAACAATCCCTATTATTCATATAAGCTTTTTTAATTAAAATTTTTTCTCGAACTTTTCTAAAAACCCCTTTGGTAGCGGGGCTTTTAGCCATTGACCCCAAAGTTCGCACCCGAGTCAATAGATGTTTTTCCCTAAAAAAAGCTTTCTTTTAGGTTTTTAATTACTCAAGTTATGGGGCCCCAATTTCTGTTTATTTACATATTAATATTTTCTTCCATTACCCCCTTTTTTTTTTTTTCAAAAAAGGGAACTAAAAAAAATTACAAGTTTCTTTTTACCCTTCACTCCAATTTAAAATATAGCTTACCTACTGAGCAAAAAGAAGGGCATACTAAACTCACTAGTGACCTTAACCCAATCTAACTTCCCGAAAGAAAAGGTTTAAAATTGACAAGTAATTTTATTTCCTTGGTTTCATCTTGAAATTTTAGCAACTTTTCCTCAAATACAAAAAAAGAAAATAAAAAGGGTTTTTAAAGATTTTCCCAGGGGGTTTTAAAAACAAATTCGGCCCTTGTTTGTCAAAAAGCCATCGTTTATACCTTAATGAAGAAAAAATTACATTTTTGATTGCACAACCCTTGATCCTATTTTCTTTTTCCAAACCCCCCTTCCCACACTTATAATAGACATTGCCCCCAATGTCCTTATGAAATGCAAAAAGGGGAAAGAAAAGAATAAAACAAAAAAAAAAAAAAAGGGAAAAACAAAAAAAACTTCCCTGAATTCTTTTTAAAAACGAAAGCCCTTTTTAACAAAAAAAGGTCAAGGACGCACAAGAGAGCCCAGAGAACCCTGCAAAAAGAAAAGGGGTCGGTGTTTTTTGAAAGCCGGTACCTCAAAAACAAAAAAGAACAAAAAAAAACAAAAAAAAACTAAAATTTCCGATGAAAGTAAAGCAAAACTACATCAGCTTTTTCCCTATTTCAAACATTATTGGTTTGGGTAATCTTCCAAACAAACAAATCGGACGGGTAAAAACAAAAGAAAAAGGGTTGTTCGGGCACAAGGGCCCAAAAATCTCCCGGGGTTCAATTCCATCGATCCACTCGCGGATCAGCTACTGAAGTCATCAACTTGGCAAGGGTACAGTACCCGATTTCCCGAGGAGAATAAAAACCCCAATCACCTAGAAATCCTACTGATTGCTCCTTGGGCCCCAGTAGAAAATGGGAGCTTTCATATCGTGCCCTGAAAGTGCAACCAGGGATTCCCAACAGGGAAAACCGGGATCATATGCAAAAAAGGAGTGAGGGATCTCCTCCAAAAAAACCAATTTGCTTGTATCCCTCATCCTCTCGCTAGACCCACCAAAAGGGGGGAAGATCTACCCCAATTTTTTTTAAACCAAATCCCAGGAAAAACAAGTGCCCAAAATTAACCCTTAAAACCCCTTCACCCGCTTTGACTCCTGGTTGTTCTCTCTTAATTTCTTCTAAACCCGGCGTCAATCTCTTTACCGAATTGCTAGCTCCTGGTTTGGGCCCGGCCCTTCTCTTGAACGGGCTTTTTGGACTGCCCCTTGGGCCCCTCCCCTGCTCAGGTTTTTTTTCCCGGCCTTTTTTGTTCGTCAGATGCGCCCAAAAGTAGGGCAAAACCTCCCCCTTTCCCAAAACCTTGGGGAGACGGAAACCCCCTTCCCACAACTTTTCCCTGGGAACCCGGGGGGGTTTTTGGAAAAAAAAAAAAAAAAAGAAAAAATTAATTTTTAAAAAAAAAATTAAAAAAAACAAAAAAATTCCAAAAAAAAGAGCCGAAAAAAAACCTTGGGTGGTCCCCCAGATGCACGGGTTTTTTAAACACCAAACAGCTGCTTTCCGCTTTAAACCCCGGGTCCCCGTGATCATACTCCACAGCGGAAAAGGGTCCGATCTTTCACAACCCCTGAGAATCACCTCTCCCATGGGGGAACGGGCCAGAAGTAATAAAAGTACACGCACGGCAGGGCCCCTTAAAGGGCCCCCCTTAGATTTGGGGGATCATATCTACCATCTCCCTTTTAATGGTTTTCCCACACCGTTTTCCCAAGTTAGGCCCCCAGGAAAGGTGTCTGAAGTTTGAAAAAAATTAAATTTAAAAGTCAAAAAAAACCTATTGTCGAAAATACCCAAGCACTTGATGAAGTCTCTCATTTAAAACACGGGGGTTAACTCCCTTGGCAGTAAAAAGGGAGCCCAAACCGTTATCAAGCTGGGAAAGGGGCCCAAAAACCCTAAGTTTTGAATGGGGGTAAACGAAACTAGCTTAGCGAAGAATACCCCCCGGGTTCCCCCCTTTAAATCCCTCAGAAGTGCTCCCCAAACGAAAACGTTCAAAATTGATCAAATCGTTCCAAAACCCGTATTTTTAGCCACCCAATAAAATACTACATTGGGCAAAAATTCCCTTTTTTTCCTCGCCTAAAATAAATTCTTCCCTTCGTCCCCCCCTCTGCAAGTTGGGGGGGTTTAGGTGCGTGGTCCCTAAAGGAACCCCCGCAAAAAGGAGGTTGAACATTCTTACGGCCAGGGTCTTTGTCTTGGGCATCTTAAAATTTTCCCCTTTTAAAAAATTCTCGAAAGTTGATGAATGATGTTTTTTAAACTAGTGGAAACAACAAGGAAAGAAAAAGAACGCGTTGCAGAGGGAAAAATTTTGGGAATGAGGAGAGAAGTGTAGTGAAAGGTGTTTTATTTTCTAAAAAATTGCAAACCCCAAAAAAGGGCCCTTTTTAACGACAGGGTCTAAAAATGGGCGTTTTATAAGCGTCCCCTTTTACACTGCTCTTAAAAAAGAACTTGGAAAATCTTCCCCTTTTGGGGCCCACGGTTTTTGAGCACGTCTTGTGAAGTGGTCTTTGCCTGAACTGTGCTATCTACTGCCTTTTAAAAAAGAATTTGGAAAAATCTTCCCTTTTGGGGGCACGGCTTTTTGGCACTTCTTGGGGATTTGGAGTGCCTTGGAAACCTTTTCCATCCCCGGGACTGATAACCTTTCACAAATTCGTACACTTTGGTGTGGTTTTTAAAATGTCGTACCCTTTTTGTTAAAATTTTCCTGCAAACCCACTCAAAAAAAAAAAAAAAAACAACCTATGCAGGGGTTTCCTCCCAGCCAGCCCTTTTGTTTAACGTCGTTGGCTCGACCTAAGGAATAAAAAAAAGGTCAATTAGGGGGGCGATAAGGGGCACTCCGTCTTTCTTCAAAGCCCTCTTGTCTCCTAAGTAATGTTTAAGTTCTCATCCCTTACCTTGAAAAAACCCTTTTCAGGGTTTTTTCTAACTCCACCTTTCCAAAAAAGGGGGAAAAAGTTCTTACCCAAAAGGACCAACCCCTTTTGATTTAGTTTCCCTGGGAAAAAATTTTTAACCCCGGATTGAATAGCAATTTCCCTATTTTCCCTTCCTCAAATTGTTGTGGGTGGGGACAACCTGGGTTTATTTTAAGCTTTGGGTCTCTCCTTGTAGAAAATAGCGTTGGGCATATGCTTTAAATCTTAACCCCATCAACTCAATAAACTACCTCTTCCCATGAGCTCCCGAATTTTTATGGATTTAGGTTTATAAAAAATTTAATTTCAAAGAACGCCCCATGGTTTAACATTCAACTGGTTTTGACACGGGTTTCCCCATATAATAACCGGAAAAAGGGGGTTTTATAAAATGGTTTTTTGTAAGCCGTTTCCCATAAGCCCATAACGCATCGTCTAAACCCGTCTGCCCAATCTTTGCCCATGTGGAGAGTTGATTTTTTTAAATGCGCTTTTAAATCTCTAATTTTTAACTCTACTTGCCCACTTGTCTGTGGGTGATAAAGGGGTGGTGAGAGGGATTTACCCATATCTTTTTTAAAACTTTTTCAATCTGAGAAATTGCAAAAAAAGTGTAACCCCCATTTTTTAATTTTGCTCAAGGCACCCCAAAACGGCAAAAGAGCTTCTTTAAAGGGAAATTGACAACCAACCCCTTTGCTTATTTTTTTTGTTTAAAAATTGTGCCTTTTAGCCCACTTAACACATAATTTCCCCTCTACCAATTTATATTGTTTCCTTTTGAAGGAGAAAAATGGCCCTTTTTAAAATCAATTCCCCAAAACATCAAAAACCTTACCCCTCCAGAATTTTAGTGCTGCGCATTTTTGTCCCCCCTTTTAAATGTTGCCCTCTCCTTGGGGTTTGAACGCAAATAAGGGAAACCCAAATTTGGGCATCCTTTTAATACGGGCGGCCCAAAAAAAACCAATTCAAGCACTTTTTGTCCTGTCCCATTAGCACCATGGGTCCTCTAATGGGGCCCCTATGGCAAAAGGTTTAAGATCTCCCGCCCTTTCCCAGGGGAACACAACGCCCCGGGTCATTTGGTTGAGCAATTTCCCAAACAAGTAGGGGGCTTCCCAATTGTAATTTTTTCAGGTTAGTAAAGAACTTTTTTTTTTCTATTGGGTTTGACTGTCTTGTGGAAGGGCCTAGCCCAAAAGATATTGGCCAGTCTCAAACCATGGGGGACTCTGAACTTTCTCACTTTGTTTCGGAATACAAAAATTTTCCTTAAAAGGGAAAATTTTTCCCTTTAAAACTTCTTCCTTCAGCTGTTCCACACATGGGTTCTTTCCCAAACGAGAAAAATTATTTCCCCTTTCAAGGTTTTTTGCTTTCCCCCCCTTATCCCTGATCTCAAAGGGTTTTTTTTCTTTCAATAGGGTACCCCCTGAAGGCGGGGTTTTTTTTATGGGTGTTTTAATTTCCCAAAAAAAAATAAAACCCACTCCCAGGGCAAGGTTTCGGGGTTTGCATTTTTGTGGTTTATTTTTGGGGCGAAAACCACAGGGGATTGGTTTTTTAAAATTATTTCTATTTAAGGAGAATAAAAGGGAAAAGAAAAATTGGGGGGTTTTTATTTGGAATCAAATAAAGTTTAAAAACAAGATAAGAAAAAACGAATATTAATAAAAGCCTAGCCAAAGGAAACAAAATAGTTTTTAAAAATTGGAATTGATCATCGTTTCAATGTTCCTATTCTTGTTCCTAGATAAAGGTTAAAAGGTTATTAACAAGCTCTAATAAAAAAATCTCTCCTTACTTCCTCGATAAACCCCCAGACAAGCGCTTTTAAATTTTTTTTTTTGATTAAAAAACCCTAGGAAAGCGCCTAAAATTTAATTACAATAGCATTAAGATCTAAAGAGACCAACCAAATTCCCTGCCAGTAGATTATAAATAACCCATTTAAAAAATGATCCCACACCCCATACATGAATTCGATCATCTCTTTTATAAACCAAACATGTTATTGCGTCACTAAGGGCTAGAAAAAATCAAAAAAAACGGATTTGCGTGCTAGGGGGGGCAATTTTTAACTTCTAATTGAGTAGAAGAGCTCTATTCAAACCAAACAAAAAAAGATAATAATGACCCAAAAAGTCAGAAGAATATAATACCCAAAAAAAAGAATAAAATAAATGCAAGTCAATTTGACCTCACAATTCGGGAGAAATTAAAAAAACTATGGGCCCCCTTTTGGGTAGAAAATTCTTCTTCTTTATGTTCATTTAACAATACGAAAAAAAAAAATAAAAACATAATGAAAACCCGGGGGTTTGGGCCCGCTCTGCCTCCTCTTTTTCCCCCCTTTTTGTCCCCTAAGGTGATTCCAATTCCCAAAAAATTAAAAATTCCCCAAAACCCCCTAGGGGGGGTTCTATTTTTATTAATTTTTGGGTTTGATGAAACTTTTGCTAGGGAAAAAATCAAAATATCTTTCCTTTTTCCCAAATAAAATTTCGAGAAGTGAAGAAATTTTTTCTGCATGGCCCCCCCATCAAACGGCCCTGGGTCAAGCCGTGCCAAACCTCCTTGGGGCATATTCTTCCCGTCTTTTATCCGAGCCCAATTTTGTTTCCAAAGGGTTTCACACACGGCCTTTTCAAACCCTGCCCTTAAACTGTTCATAAACTAAAGTCTTCATCCGGTCCAATGTGTACCCCGGTTACAAACCCCCGGGCTAAAATTTTAAGCCATGTCTTCATTGGTTGATGTTTCCCCAATTTCTTCTCCTTTGGGAAAACCTGCTTTCCCCCACGGCTCCAAACACAGTTTCTCCCCCGGTTCCCCCCGGCCCCTGCCCAAATCGTGGGCTCCCTGTTAAAGCCTCTTTTTGCCTTCTTGTCAGTGTGTAACACGATTTGCGCCCTTTTGGGGCCCTGCCCAAACCCTGCTTTTCCCATACAACCCGGGGTTTTCTCAAAAAAATGTACCTTCCATTTATTCAAAACCAAGTACCGGCCGTGGGCCCCAATTTCACGCCAAAGTTTTTCCCTCCGGCGGTTGTAAATCATTGTCTTTTAAACCAAATTATAGGGTGACTTTCTAATTTTCTTGAAATTTGCAAACCTTTACTCCTTTAACCTGATTTATCATGGGTGATAGAATTAAAGTACAATTTTCCCTTTTGATTTCTATTTAAAAAAAATAAAAAACTTTTAAAACAATTTATACTATAAAGATTGTTTTTAAAATTTTCCTATCCCAAAATTCCCCCCACTTAAACTCCCTTTTCCTCAAGCAATTGCATCAAATCAATTGAGAAAACTTTTCCCTTGAAATTTTATAACTTTTTTTTTCCCTAAATTCCCAAAACTATTTTAATTTTAATTCCCGAATTGTAATTTTTAAAGGCTACTACTTCAAACCCAAATGGTTTTCCTTTTTGATTTAAATTTTCTATGGACAAAATTTAATTGCTAAAACTAAACAAAACAAAATTTAATCCTCATGTTTAGCAAAAGAAAAGTTTTTTTTCCCAAAATAAATACTTAATTTCCCAAAGGAAAAAAAACCCAAAAAAAATTCATTGGATTTTACAAAATTTAATCCTTTTCAAATTTAAAATAAAAGCACATGGTAAAAGCTCTTTTTGCTGAAATTTTCCCCTTTTATACATCTTTGTTTTTTATTCCAAAAGAATGTTCACGTTCATGTTTCCCTTTTTATTTATTCAAGCAAATTTTTTTGACGGGTTTTTTTCCCGCTTTTTTTCATGAAATTTTTCTTTTTCGCCCTTATCATTTTAGGAGTTCATTGAGTCTGGGAACATTTCCCCGGCTCATCACTCCCAAATGAACCGGGGTTTTTTGGTTTCCCCTACGGAAATCTTCCTCACCCCTAACATTAATTTTGAATTAATTTTAAATCAATTTGTTGAATCATTGGAGTAATGGCTATGGGTTATTTTTTTTTTTTTTTTTTTAAGTGTTTTTGATTGCTTTACAAACAACTTCAAAAAAGTTTACGTAGCTAATATTTAAACCCAGAAGTAAACTTTTTTATTTTTCACTTTGGGACTCCGGGCTTAAATTTAGACTTCCAATTCTTTAAAAGGCCCAAAAAACAAGGTAAATTTTGTTTCCCTTTAAAAATTTCATATTAATTTTTTAAACCCAAGTATTATTCACACAGTGGGTGAGTTAAAACCCTTTGAATAAATCAATTTCAACATTTTGTAGATGCCTTTTAAAACATTTAGTACAAACTTTAGATTTCATGATAATTTTTTTAAAAAATTTTGGTTAAAATTTTTAAGGGGCAAACATTCAGAGGGAAATTAGTTTTTCTATTCTCAATTTTTTTTTAAAAATCCCCCTCCCCCAAATTTTGCTTTAACAGTGTCCTCACGTTCCAATTTAGCACAATTGAAAAAGGGTTTTAACCTCAAGGGAACATTTTGGGGAATAAGAGAAAGGAAATACTGGGGACTTTCCCTTTGGTTTTTGGGTTTTCCCCTTAAAGCTTGGAAAGTGTCATTTATTTTTGGGTTTTCCTTGCTGCAGCTGATCCAAAGAGTTTTTAAAACTACACTAAAAACAAAACAAAATAAACTAAAAAAAACAAAACTAAAAACCCAAAACCAAAAATAATCGAAACAAAACTTTTTTTTTTTTTTTTAAAGGGGTTTCCCCCCCATGAACGCCTTTTTTTAACTCTTTGGCTAGACGTTCCCGGCTTTAAAAATTCGGAAAAGGATTTGAAATTTCCCGCCTTGGTGCTTTGTTGGGATGGGGTTTTTTTAAAATCCGAAGGGAAAAAAAGGAGGGTATCGTTAGGGTGTTTCCTGGCATCATAAATGTTAAATTTTAAACACTTCACCATCCAATTTCCCTAGTGAGGGGGCCATCTTTTAAAAGATTTTCGTTTTAAAAAGGGCTTAAGGGAAGGGGCGCCCCTTTTTAAAATCGTTATTTAAGTATAGAATCCATATCGTCCATGTCAAGCACATAAAAATCAACAGGAAAAACCAACCCCTTGACTTGAAAATAAAACATCCTCTAGAACTCCCTCAGGGTAAACAATTTGGGCCTATCAGCAAGTTGAACAATAATACCCGTTTCTTTTAAAAGGAAACCAAAATTTTTTAAAAATTTTATTAAAAAGACAAAAACGCATTGATAGAAGCCTCCTAGATCCAAAAAATGGGTTTAACGTTTCCCAAAATTACCCCATTTTTCCCAAAGGGAAAGGGTGAACATAACCCTGGGGGGGTCCTTAATTTGGGGGAACTTCTTTTGAATAATAGCGGGAAAAATTTTCACTCACACTTTAAACTTTTCATTTCCCTTTTAGCTTTCTTTTGTTTGCACAAAGTCTTGAGAAAACGGCATAGCGGGGTATTTGGGTTAATTGCCAAGCAAAAGGGAATATTTAACCCCCGACCTTTGCGAAAAATTTCCAAATCTTTTTTTTTTTTCCCCTTCATTTTTGGATTTCGTAATTGGAGGGGGAAGGACTTTGGGATCAATGTTTACCTTCAATGGCTCAATAGAGGGCTTGCTTAAAATTGGGGCCCTGTGGCCGGGTCGAAATCTTTTCCTTTGGGCCCTTTCCCCAAGAAATTTAAAGGATGTCCTTTTTTATTTGATCCTTTCCCAAATTTTGTTCCACTTCTCAAGGGAAATTTAAATTTAAAGCTTTTTCTTTGGGTTTGTAAAAATTTGAGAAGGTAACTTAACCCTTTAGGGTTTTTTTAAACCCGTTTACCCACTGAAGCAAGTTGACTTACCTTTATTCTCCAAGTTTTTAAGGCTTTTCCTTTTTTTTCCCCCGGAAATTTTTTGGTATTCCAGCTAAGACTTTCCCTTATCCTCAAAAAGACATACCTGAAAATGGGGGAGCTTGGGGTTTCGTGGTTGATGGCTTAGGCTTTTGGAAATTTTTGGACATGTTGAAGGGAAATTTCCAATCGGAAATTGGATGATCCCCCCATCCGGGATTGTAAGTATTTTAAAAAGGGGTCAAACTTCCCCCTACGGGTTTTCCCGGAAAAACCGCCTAAAGCATTTGGTGTGTTTTATGATTTTCATCTTGGGGAAAGTGGGGCAAATGTCGGTCGGATGCAGGAGCAGCACCCAAAATTCCCCCAAGCTTTCACCTGTTGGGTATTTCCAAGAGCTAGCTTTTCTTTTTTTTTCACAAAGGGGTAAGATTAGAAATTTTTTTGTTTTAAAAGGGTTTGACACTTTACCTCAATTTTCCCTTCCCTTTAAAGACGTTCATGCCCATAACCCCAAATTTTTGCGAATTGGCAGCCATAAGGGGGACAAAATTCCCCCGCTTGACCAGGGGTTTTTTTTTACTATGGCGCCCCACTTGCAGCATCCTTTATCCCCTCTCCTTTGGGAAGTGGCCCTCGTAGGGAAATATTGGAAAAAGGAGTTGTTCAGATATCCCCTGTTGTGGGCAGCTTGCACACAATTGCTTGGAACCCCTTTCCCAAGGGCCCTGAAGGGTTTTTTGGTGTCCCTTTTTTTTTTACCACAAAATTTTTCCCTTTTTTATACCGCGGCCCGGATGCAGGGGGAAAAATTTGTCCAAAAAAGAGTCTTCCCTATCTGTCCAAGTGGGTGAAGAACCTGGAGGCAAAAAAAAAAAAAAAACAACCAATCTTTAGCTTTTTTTTCTTAAAAAAAAATGGAAAAGCACGTAACTTGGTTTTTCGTCCCGGGTTTTTCCTTGGGGGGCCCTTAAAACTAAACATTTCTATATGGGGGTTTTTTCAAAAACTTATTTTATCCTTTTTTCTCAAGACCATGAAAGGGGGAAACAGTTTTTTTAACCCAGAATTTTTTTTAACTCGAAATTTCCTACTGTTTTTTTGGGGGGAGTGAATTTTTTAAAGTGGGTTTTTGATTCAATCCTTGCGGCCAAATCCCATACTAAGTTTGGTCCCGGGGGGTGATCTTCTTCTTGTCGCAGCCTCCCTTTTGAGTCTTCTCAATTTTCCGGGGTTAAAAGTTAGTTCCTTTTCTGAGAAAAACGGGGTCATACAAGAAAAGAAATAAATTTGCCCCCAATCCCCCCAAAGGCCCCCAAAATTTGATGGGTGTCGAATCCAAAAAAATAAAACCTACTCCCCTAGACCCAAATTTTTATGATTTGCATATAGTGGTGGTTTGGTGAATTTCCCCAAGTTTTGGGGTTAAATTTTTTTTCTATTTTTAAAAGGGGAATAAAAAGGGAAAAAAAAAAATGGGGGGGGGTTTAAATTTGGGGAAATCGATTTTAAAGGGAAAACAAGTTTAAAAAAACAATATTAATTAAAAGCCTAAAACCCAAAAGGAAAAAAAAAAAGTTTAATTTAGGAAATTTATCCCTCGGGTGCAAATTTTTCTCTATTCTTGTTCCAGATAAACTGGTTTTTGGTTATTAACAAGCTTAACAACCTAACTCCCTTTCTTTCCCCGATTTAAACCCAACAAGGGGCTTTTTAATTTTTTCTCTTAATTTATTAAACAACCCCCAGAAAAAACGCTTAGGTTTAATCTTTTCAAAAGCATTAAATCTAGGAACCACCCCTTCATGCTATAGATTTAAAAATTAAACCCATTTTAAAAATGATCAAAACCCTCCCCTAACATGGGAAAAAATTTCCTTTTATAACCCAAAAATGTTATTTTCGTCACAATCTTGAACAATCAAACAATTACAGATTTTTTAAAGTGCTAAATTTGCAATATATTAAATTTCTAATTTAGTAGAAGAGCCTAATTTAACCAAACAACAATGAAATAAAATTTAAAAAACGTTTAAAGATAAAATGAATACCGGAAAAAAAAAGAATAAATAAATACAAGTCAATTTAACCTCACCCTTTTGTGGAGGGTTTTTTCTTTTATGACCCCTTTTTGGGTAAAAAGTAGCTTAGCTACTCATGTTCATCAACAAAACGAAAATAAAAATAAAAAACATAATGAACCCGGGTTGCCTGCTCTGCCCCCTCGTTTCCTTCCTGTCTCTAAGGTGATTCTAGATTCCAAAAGATTAAAAGTTCCCCTAACCCTCTAGGGTTGGTTCTATTTATATTATTAGAGGGATAGCATGTGATCTTTTGCTAGCAAGATACGAAAATATCTTTCCTTTCCAAGTAGATTTGGGAGAAGTGAAGATTCGTCTGCCTGGCACGCCCCCCGCATAGCCGTGGGTCAAGCCGTGCCATCCTCTGTGCATTTTTCTTCAAGTCTTCATCCGAACCCAATGTTCCACGGTTACACACACGGCCAGATTTCAACCCGTGCCTTCATCTGTGCAAAATCTACAAGTCTTCATCCGTGCCCAGTGTGTAAACACGGTTTACCCACGGCTAGATTTCAAGCTGTGCCTTCATTTTGGTTGATGTTCCAAAATTTTTCTTCTCCTTGGCACACCTAGCTTCCACCACAGCTCCAAGCACTGTTTCTCCCACGGCTCCACCACGGCCGTACCCTAAGCCGTGTCTCTCTCTGTGAAAGTCCTCATTTCCCCCTTCTTGTCCAGTGTGTAACACGATTTGCGCCATGGCCGTGCCTCAAACCGTGCTTCCCGATACACGGCCGTGTACTTCAACCGTGTAATTTCCCTGTGATTCAAAACCATGTGCTCGGCCGTGTACTTAAATTACACGCCATGTACTTCCCTCCGGCGGTGTAAATCCTTGTCTTTGAACCAAGTTGTAGATGACTTCTCTAATTTACTTGAATTAGCATCCTTGACTCCATTTAACCTGATTTATCACATGATAGAATTAAAGTACCATTTCCTTATGATTTCTATAAAATCAATAATAATTTAACACAATTTATACTATAAAGATTGAGTATAAAATGGCTCAATCAGTTTTGCATCCATCTTGGTCTTTTAAATATCTCAATGCGGAGTGGTCAGTATACACTATCACCTTAGAAAAAACAAGAAAAGATGGGAATTTGTCAAAGCGAGCACTACTGCCAAGAACTCCTTCCAGTAGGTATAATTCTCTTGAGCCCGGTTAGATTTTTTGCTGGCATAGTATATCGTTTGAAATACTTATCATTCTTTTGACCCAGGACAGCTCCTACAGCATAGTCGCTGGCATCACACATCATTTCAAATGGTAAGTTCCAATCTGGAGCCACCATGATAGGAGCTTCGGTCATTTCCCTTCATAGCCGCCTCAAAGGCTTCGGTTGTCCTCTCACAGAACTGACTAAAAAGAGTAACCTTTTGTCTAGAGTGAAAAAGCTCATAGGATTTTTGAAGAGATAAAAAAAAACTCACTTGTGCTCCATTATTGGCTTTACCTGATTTTGACAAGTTTTTTAGTTGGAATGTGATGCTTCAAGGATTGGAATTGGTGCTGTATTAATGCAGGAAAAAGACCTATAGCATACTTTAGTGAAAGTTGAGTGGGGCAACTTTAAACTATTCTATATTGATAAGGAATTTTATTCCTTAGTAAGGGCTCTCATGACGTGGCAGCATTATCTCCTCCTAAAAGAGTTTTTTTATTTATACAGATCATGAATCTTTGAAACATTTTAGGGGACAACACATTTGTTTAAGCGCCAAGCTAAGTGGGTGGAGTTTCTGGAGGGTTTTTCTTATGTGATAAGTACAAAAAAGGTAATCAGAATATTGTTGCTGACGCTTTATCACGACGGTATATACTTACACTTCTTCAGTCAAAACTGCTGGGTTTAAGTTGTTGAAAGAACAATATATATGTGATGAGGAATTCAAGACTGTCATGGAGAGGTGTCTTGGGGGCAAGATGTATGATGGATATTGCGTGATAGAGGGTTTTCTGTATAAATCAGGAAGACTATGTATTCATATGGATCTGTGAGGGAATTATTGGTGAGGGAAGCACATGCAGGTGGTTTATCAGGACATTTTTGGTGAGAAGAGAACCCTAGCCATATTGAGAGAGAATTTCTATTGGAAGGGTATGATAAAGGATGTCCATAGGGTACTAGAAAGGTGTGGTATTTGTAAGAGAGCCAAAGGGAAGAAAGGTGCATAGGGTGATATATGCCTTTACCTATACCATATAAACCTTGGACTGACATCAGTATGGACTTTGTGTTGGGATTACCTAGAACACAAAGGGGGAAGATCTATTTTGGTGGTTGTTGATCGATTCAACAAAATGTCGCACTTTATGCCATGTCACAAAACAGATGATGCTCTTTTTATTGCTAACTTTTTTGTGCAGGAAATTGTCAAATTACATGGAGTTCCACACAGCATAGTGTCAGACAGAGATACTAAGTTTCTTAGTTTCTTTTGGAAGACATTATGGAAAAGACTAGGTACTAAACTTATGTACAGTACCTCTTGCTATCCACAGACAGACGGACAAACAGAAGTTGTCAACCGCACGCTTGGGAATATACTCAAAGCAACAGTTAGCAAGAATCTACTGATTAGGACTTATGTCTTCCTATTGTTGAGTTCGCTTACAATAGATCTACTCATAATTCAACCAGTAAGTCTCCCTTTGAAGTTGTTTATGACTATAATCCTTCTATTCCATTGGATTTTATAGCAGGACCAGCATTAAAGGAAGAAGTCATAGTGGAGTTAACCAAGCCAGACAAATTCAGCACATCCATGATAGGGCAACTGAACACCTTCAGAAGACCCAGGAATAGCAAAGATCCAGGGAAACAGACACAGGAAATTTCATTTTATAATCCAGGTGACTTAGTCTGGATTAATCTTAGCAGGGACAGGTTTCCACATAAGAAGTCACAGAAGCTGTCTACCAGGTCGAACGGACTGATACGCTCAGAACATATATATAAAATGGGAGCGTTTAAATTGCAGCAAGTGCACTGGTCGTATCAAGTAATAAAGTGGTGAAAAGTAAGGTTGTCGATCCCTCGAGGAACCAATAGAGTACTAGATCTATGGCAATTCTTATCAATATCTAGGTGATTAAAAGGGTTTTTGAAATGTCTAATCTAAAAATTTAACTTAAAGCAACAAGAAAAATTTTATGATGAATCTATCAATTATGAACAAGGGAAATTAGAATTCACCCTAGATTTGTTAATCAAATTGCTACCAAGTTATGTCAACTAGTGGTTATAAAGTTATTCAGTGAGTTTAGAAAATCCTTTTTTAGGGATGTTGACCTTAAATCAATTAGTCGGCTTCCGCGTCTCCAATTAACCAAGGAATCAAAATTATGTTCATACACCTCCCGATGCTACAAACAACTAATGCCCTAAAACATAACCCCAACCC